>JALLPI010000135.1:0-31036 GCA_036939935.1 Cyclotella atomus | reverse complement strand
TAAGCGCAAGTCTGTTTCATTATATTGAGCAGCTTCAGAGTCAGATGAGGAAGAGCTGTTAGTAGAATGAATGAGAGTGACATCAAATCTGATTCTCGTGTAGGGCATTCGCCAGCATCTGGTGTCTAACGAGTGATTCAATCGAATAGAAAGGTTAAAGGGCTTCAGATGTGGCAGTGAGGGTACAATGTTGTGCAGTTCTGTTTCAACTTGGGTCGGTGAATCAATCATTTTGACTACCGGTAAGATACAACTATGCTCTCCCGCTCTTGCCTCAGACTTCAGAGATGAGAGAGCTAGAGGCTAGAGATCCAAGAGCCAAGCTCTCACTTTTTTCTTGACTTTGGCTAACAAAGGTAGATAAAGAATTTTCACGTGAAAAAAGGGGGGAGGGAGAGGGATCGATTTTCGCCAACAGACGGACGACGCGAGTTACAACAAGAGATAAATAGCTCTAAATAATACGTAGGGTACCACAACCACCAAGGCCAGACCTTCCTCCTACTACTCCCTCCTTGTTTGCACGCGTCTCCTCCTTTGTAGCTTTGCTAACAACCACCATGTTCAGATTCGCTGCTCAGAGTGCCCAAAGGGCTGCGTCTCGCAGTGCCTCCAGGTGAGTAATGCTCGCGATTGAGGCCGGGGAAGGCGGGGTGAACCGCAGGGAGGCACGAGCAATGATCCAGTTTCGGAGAGAGGCGTTGGACGAATTGAGGTCCGGGCAGCAGATATTAGCAGGGGATACATTCACCAATTTACGTCTTAGAATCTTCTATATGTAATGGGGAGTGGGGGGTTTCATTATCCAATGCATTTCAATTTATTTTCGGCTTGAGACCAGTACACAAAACAAACTCAGGATTACTTATAGTTCAGTGGGCGAATCTTTGGTTTTGAGAGCGGGGGAGGGCTAAGATGTGGAACTGAGATCAAACAATTCACAATTGAAGAACGCCTGGACAATGGCTATCAGTCTGGACTCGGCCTCTGTTGTAAAAAATAGCGGTGCCCTCCTTGTTTTCATTATCTTTTATGCCAATAGGCCTGTGCTGATACCAACTAACTAACGGTAATTATCTTGCTCAATTCTAACCTTCCAGGGCCGTTGTTTCTCGAGGCATGGCCACAGAAAAGCAGAGTAAGCATCAAGTGAATCATCCGTGTTCTTGTATCAAACATATTTTCTCACCCAGTTTCAACTACTCCTCAATAACAACTAACTACAGTTTGGAACCAGATTCAATCGACCAAGAATATCCAAAAGATTACTAGTTCCATGAAAATGGTTTCCGCTGCCAAGCTCAAGGGAGATGAGGGGCGCCGTATGACAGCCATCACCTTCAACACATGGGCTGAGGCACTTAATGGACCCCCTAAAATGATCGAAGGTGCCACTTTTGAGGAACTCCCCCAAAAGGTTTTGCTTGTCCCCATCACCAGTGACAAGGGTCTTTGCGGTGGTGTCAACTCCTTTATCGCCCGTGGAGTAAGAGATTGCGTTCAAAAGCTCCACAGTCAGGGTAAGGAAGCCGACATTGCCCTCATTGGGGACAAAGGACGTGGTCCACTTCGCCGCGGCATGCCCGAGCAGCTCAAGTTGTCTCTCACCGAAATGGCTTCTCCCGGAAACTTCACCACGGCCTCTGCTGTTGCATCTGAACTCATCGCTGCCGGAGCTGGTGACTATGATGCCGTTGTAATCATGTACAATGGTTACAAAAACGCAGCCACCTACCATCAAATGTACAAGATCATCACTCCATTCTCCGGAGAGGGAGAAGACGAGCCCCTCCTCGCCTATGAGTTTGAGCCTGATACCAAGTCAGAAGTGTTGGCTGACTTGCATGAATACCTTCTCACATCTCAGATTTACCACTCATTGATGGATGGTGCCGCTGCCGAGCAATCGTCTCGTATGCAGGCCATGGAGAACGCTTCTAAGAATGCTGGAGAAATGATTGACTCTTTGACACTTCGATACAATCGTGCTCGTCAAGCCCGTATTACTACTGAGCTTATCGAGATTATTTCCGGTGCTTCTGCTCTTGAGGGTTAAGCGAATGTTTTGGAGATGGATAGATTATATTTGTGTTCAGTTGGTTTGGATTGGTGAAGTGTGGTTGTACGTGATAGATTACACAATAATGAAACTGCATTACTTGTGTCTTGAAATGCTGCTGCTGGTGGTGCATTTAAATAAACAGCTCATACTTGGTGGGAGGATAAAGTAACTCAGGTTGAGCTTACATTTGGTTACGGTTTAGTACCAGAGACATTTTCTATTCAGTTATGGCACTAGACGATAGATTTAACAGTTTGTCGTTGAACTTGTTTACAACATTAGGTGTTATGCGACTCTTGAATATACTGGCTATTGGCATACTTATTTACATGATGACTTCATCCGAATTGGTCACCTCCTGATGAAAGTCCGAGCCAACATCCATTCACTCTGGCTTCTTAGCCATGTTCTCAGTGTGAGCAAAATGAGTCTGAATCGCCTCACAATAACCAGAAACGTGATGGTAAGGCACATTATGCTTTTCACACAATACCTTCACGTGAGGTGCCAAGTACGGGAGATGGCAGTGGTTAATGTTGGGAAACAAATGATGCTCAATCTGATAATTCAAACCTCCGGAGAAGTAGTAGCAGAACAAGCTATCATTGCCAAAGTTTTGAGCAGTCCTGACTTGATGTCTGTAAAAGTTTTTGTCAGAGGCATGAGAGCACTCGTTTGTCAAGTGATTGATTTGGGTGTTGACCATGAAGCAGAGGCTCAAAATGATTCCAGGTACTGTTGCAAAGATTATTGCTTTCCAAAGAGGAAGCATGAAGTACGGCCATAGATGCAAGAGGAAGATGTACCCCACTCGTCCCATGACGTGTGCAGCTAACCGAGGTCTGGACATGGATTGGTACGGTACTACATTGTTGTATGATAGTTTCAGATTGGCCTTGGCATCATTCAGCAACGAAAGGCCAGCCAATGCCACCGACCAAACGAACAAAACGTGCGACCACTCAGCCTGGTTTGTATGAGATGGCCTCCACTTGATACTTTTGTGTTCGCGCATGAGCTGAGGAGCATGGGCTAGGTCTGGATCCTTGTGATCTACATTGGGGTATGAGTGGTGCCCAATTACATGCTCGTGGTACCATAACCAAGGAGATGAGAAGTAAGGAAAAAGGTAGGGAAGCCAAGCGTTGACTCTCCAATCAGTACTCAAGCTGAAGTGCAGCCCATCATGCCAATAGTTGACGGATGCAACCCACGCCAAGAGAGGGGTTAGCAACAGACAAATCCAATTGCCACCCACAAAGAATGGCACACTTGCAAAGAAGCAAGTAATGAGACCAATAACAAGGCACCATCTCGCAGGTGTAGCCTTGGAAGCCTCGTTGACACTAATCCCTCTCTCCTTGGCGATGGCACCAAAGTATCTGTTCAGCAGCACCTTCAAATCGGACGAAAACTCCTCGGTTTCAATTCCATCCCACACATAATGCCCTCCGTCATTGTCATCCATCAATACACAACCAAGCTTTGCTTCATCCTCTTTAGACACTTGGTATTTGCCAAGAATCTTGAACAGCTTTTCTCTAGTCATGAATGGATGATGAGATTCAAACAACGCAGTGCCATCGCGTTTATGGATGAGAGAAAGCGCCACAGGTCCACCCGGATGTTCAAAGGTGGATACATCGTACCATTTGGAATGTATTCGAGTTAGTAGACGGTCTTTATCGTTGTTCTTTCGATGTATGGGTGATTTTGCTTCTGTGAAGATGTATGGACCGTAGTTTTGGATGCACTGAAAAGAATAAGAGAAGATGCAACGATAGCGCTGCATGGTTGAGCTGGTGACATTTTAAAATGCAATGCAATCAGACCTCGGATGTAGCAACTTTCACTTATCGTACCCACACTAATCCAAATGAAAATACAGCCGTGGACAATATAAGCACAATGGCAAACAATGCAAAGTCGGAGCTTGAAAAGTACTCGAATGTTTCGCTGAGTGGCAGTGAACAGGGTGCATCGAATCCTATTGCTTGTGCGTGGCAAATTGGATCTGTTGTAGGGCTCATCGTTGAAGATATGTAGGTGGAGAACCTTGGCAGGGCGGCGTGGTGATTACACGTCCATTTGTTGATCGGCAGCAGCGGTACTTTGAGTGCTCTTCTCAGCGGCGGCACTTCCGATGATGGGTGTGCGTGGATCTTGACGGAATGATTTCGGTGGATTTGTGCGTCGTGGTGTGACGCAGAGATTCAAGATTTTTTAAATTTAAATTTTTATTGCTTGCCGTCACCTTGATGCATGCATGAACAGTGCTCAAACCACCGCCATCATCGCCATCACAGCAACCACTTCATCTCTCAGACGATAGGATTAGGATGCCTCGGGCTCAGCTGCTGCTCCTGTCAGGATATATCGTTACAGCTTTGGCATTTCCAATGACGTTGAAATGTCCACTCGCTTATAAGTATCACAGAAGGCAACAATCTTCACTTGCATCAGTACGTCGATCTGCAGCAGGCGAAGTAAAATTATTATCTGACACTACCTCCTCATTATCGCGATATACAATCCAACAAGCAAAGTATTCAGACATTCCCCAAATAGCCGACATCATAACTGCCTCCTTCTATCCTGAGCTCGACTCCAATTTCCTCCTTCGACCAATACGTGTCATTTTGGAAACAGATCGTCTTCAGTCCAACTTTCCTTATTCAGATATAAGTACAAACCATCTATACCTCGTAATATTCGACAATGTAGAAGCTAGCATTGTTGGTTTTTGCGATTTGGACTTTCGTTCTCCTCCCAACTATGATGATGATGCGAATCTCTTTCAACTGTTTGGTTCGACATCGTCAAATCATTTAGTTAGACAAAGACCCTATCTTTCCGATTTAGCAATTCATCCGCATCATCGTAGAAGAGGGTTGGCATCCTATCTTATGGAGAGAGTACATGAATATGCGAAGCGGTGTGGTGAATTGTATTTGGGTGTGGCGGAGGATAATAAGGGGGCGTTGAGTATGTATTATGGTTTGGGGTATGAGAGTTTGGATTATTTTAGCGGGAGTGGGTTTGGTGTTGATGGCACTGTTCAGTTGTTGAGATTAAAACTATAGATATGCAGCTGACTAAATAAATGAACTTGATGCCTGCAGCGAGAGTTTGTAATTGGCATTATTAGATGTGGAATGCTTTCATTGGCACTAGGTGCAGAATGCAAACAAAACTGAACTACTAATAATTAAAAGTGTGCATCGTACTTGTTGCACTCTACATCAAATCGCCAAAGTACTCTTCCATGTCATCAAATCTAAGACCCAAGCCAGAAAAGTCGGACTTGACTTCATTCCACATGCTGCCTCTGGTCTCCATTTTGTCAGCGAGCTTTGCCCTTCTTTCAATTTCCTCATATGTCCAATTTGATTCCTCACCAGAGGCAAAGCATCCATGATTCCCATGTGGCACGGCGATTCCAATTGGGATGCGTGCAATCGGTCCTTGGCTTAAGTCATTTGCTCTCAAGACAACCAATTCGCTCGTCTCGTCTCTTCCATTGAACAAAGTTGACAGGATGTAACCACCATCTTCGGAAGTTTCACCCTGCCGTTGGGCATACATTGGCTCTCCACAAAACTCATGACTCTCAGGGTACCAGCTCTCCTGTGTATTGCTTTCTAAATCGTACTTGACAATGCCTTGAGGCGGAGCCACTTCAGACCCTAAAGCTCCAGCCGCAGCGTAAACGTAGCGATGGACACTTCCACTATTTGCTCCATTGATTACTCCAAAATAAACTTGATCATCTGTAAGGCAATCTTTGGATACGAATCCCTTTTGCGGATGCACCTTGTATCTCCAAAGTGACTTCTTTGTTGACAACGATTTGTAATCTGATAGAGACGAAGCCCAAGGCCATTGAAGATTCGCCGTTCCTTTCGACCTTTCATCCGATCGAATCGCATCGAATACAACTGTACCTTCTTCCTCTTCATAAGCATTGATGAATTGCAGATTGGCATCATCAAATCCATCAAATGGAATCTGAAACGAGTTGAGAGCACCGGCACTCTTACTCCCTGCCCTCGAAACGAGATGAACCATCGATGATCCTTCCAATGCTACAGTCTTACCCGGCTCCTTACTCAACATGTACTGCATACCATTCACCTTAACCAACGGTTGAACAAACACTGCATAATTCTCCGTTACCGCAAAATCATGAATCATAGCAAGACCAGGTAGCTTCACTTGCACCACACCGTCATTCTCTTTGATCGATTGAAACTTGGCATTAAACTCATACAGATTCAATTGCGACGAGGTCGAATCTTCATCGATACCATAAAACAAGATTCTATTCTGTTTGGCATCAATGACAGCCTTCCCGCCGAGTGAACTCTCCTCTTTCTTGACAACGCCACCCAATTGCGATCGTCCCTCTGTGGACAATGCCAACGAATCAAGTTTGTACGGCAGCCCTCCACTCCATAATGATAAGAGTTTTTTGCCAAAGTAAACAGTTCGAGTATTGGATGTATTCTTTCGTAACTTGTTCAATCCAGGCATTAAATGATGTCGGAAGAACGGCAGGTGGATATCATTCCCAATGGCGTTTTCCATGGCTCGTGTCGATTCCATTCCGGTGTATAGTTTCTTTCCCTTCTTTCGTTCATTGGTGAATGCATTGGTTCGCACGAATTTGAATCGAACGGTAGCCTTGCCGATTGTGTCTACTGGTGCATTGGCATTGGCATTGGCATCTTCTACTTGTGCGGTTTTGTCACCGTGAAAGGTGATGGCGAGGACGGCGCCATCTCCTTCAAAGGGATGTTTGACCATGCGTGATGGATCTGTTCCGTCTGGGACGGGCGGTTGTTTTGGTTTAACTAGAGAGTTTTTCGGTGGTAGGATTGATCCACTGTGTGCAAGGTGAGAGAGAGAGATGATGTACAATGATATTGCAAAGAGATGAGTTTGCAATATGTGATGAACAATATGACGTGAATTGCAGCAAGCATCTGCAGCAGCAGCAAGCATCTGCTGCAAAAACACATAAACTTACGCACTAAACATGGCCGGACCACACTTATAATAAGTCCCCACCAAGTCCAACGGCAAGGCACCCACGGTGGGTTCTGCCAATGCACAAGATATTTCATTAAATACCGTTTTATATCCATTGGAAAACGCTGTCATATCTGGTGTTGTAGAGATGGTTGTCTGAGCAGCATCAGCTGCAGCAACGGTGTCTGCATACATTGTGGTGGGTGGTCGGGTGAGCAGTAGTAGTAGGGATGGAGAAGGTTGGAATGCCCACGATGCGGTGCAGGAGGACAGCAGGAGGAAGGCTGCTGCACGAAGCTTCATGATGAAAATTTGTGAAGATTGAAGAAGAAGAAACGGCTATCTACTGGTGCCACTTGCGGCCACGGATATTCTCTGTCAATGAGCTGCTCTAGAGGGGCTAGACGTAGCGCTGCTGTTAATGTTGCTCTAGAAACTCTGGAATGTACACTGCTGATAATAATAACGAGTTGATGCAGACAGACCTGCGGCCACGGGTATTACTCTCTCTGTGAATGAAGTGCAAACTCTGCTCTTACTGCTGCTTTACTACTGGAATGCACCACTGCTGATTCTGTATGTCCCATGAGGATGCAGTGTGAGACGACATCAGCATCTTCTCTCTCAATGCGTCACAAATGGCGGAATGCTGCAAGATTTTCAAAAAGCAATATTCCTCGTATCGTACCATAATATTTTATTTTGCATTTGACCTTCCACGTGGATCTCTGACTATCTAGCAGCACAACAACAACAACAACAACAACAATGGACCCAGAAACACTCATCCTAACAACCCTCTCCACCACCACCTCCATCCCCGACTCCTTCACCTTCGCCAGCACCCACTCGTTAGATCACAACACCGTCGTGGGCATCTCCAAATCCCTCGAGGCCGATGCCTACATCTCTCTCTCGGAACTATCCTCCCAATTCTACACTCTATCCTCCGAGGCAGAATCGATTGTACAGAATGGCAGTCAGGAGATTTTGGTATTAAAGGCCCTGATGGAGAGGGGAGATGAGGGGCTGAGTTTGGCAGAGTTACAAGAGGTGGTGGGGAAGGATGTTTGTAAGATTGGCATGGGGAATTGTTTGAAGAATAAATGGGCTGTCAAGGGGAAGGATGGACGGTTGGTTGCTAGTGCTAGTGATAGTGCTGGTGGTGGAGAGAGGGAGGATGAGGTTAGAGAGTTGTTGGTCAAGTTGAAGGAGGGTGCTGGGGGTACTGCTGTTTTGGATGATAAGGTTAGTACCATAGATAGCTACAGATGTATGCTTGAGTTGGATTTGTGTGTTGTTTGCATGTCTTTGCTTAGATTGGTATATTTTAGCTTAGATTAAAATGTGGCTAACTTCAATGTCACCTTTGTCTTGTATTCATTGTTCGATTGGACATGGCAACATCCATCTCCAACAACCATGTGCACATTTCATGCAAACCAAAACATCATAATCCATCTCTCCCAAAACCTAAACAGGCAATCCAAGCCCTCAAACGCCGCAAACTAATCTCACTAATCACCCGCAAATCCTACACAATCACCCGCGGTCCCTCCTACGCACCAACCCGAACCAAAAAAGCCGCCGACCTCACCAAAGAACTTCTCGACTCTGGCAATTGGAAATCCACCGCATTCAAACCCTACAACTTTCAAACTCTCGGCGAAAGCGTAGGCGGAGGTTACCTCCACCCCCTCTTAAAAGTTAGAGCCGAATTCCGTAAGATATTAATGGAGATGGGATTTCAAGAAATGCCCACCAACAAATGGGTCGAATCTAGCTTTTGGAACTTTGATTCTCTTTTTCAGCCTCAATCCCATCCTGCGAGGGATGCACACGATACTTTCTTCATCAAGGAGCCTGCCATGACCGTCAGTGTGCCAGAAGACTATTATGAGCGCGTCAAAACCATGCACGAAACTGGAGGAAGCGGCAGTATTGGATACCGCTACGATTTCAAGAGAGAGGAGGCCTTCAAGAATTTGTTGAGGACGCATACTACTGCTATTTCCAGTCAGATGCTTTACAAGTTGGCCAATCAAAAGGGTGGATTCCAGCCGGCTCGGTACTTTTCCATCGATAGGGTGTTTCGAAATGAGACTATGGATGCTACGCATCTGTGTGAGTTTCATCAGGTGGAAGGTTTGGTGGCGGATTATAACCTCAGTCTCGGGGATTTGATTGGTACTATTGAAACCTTCTTTAAGAAGATTGGTATTACCAAGTTACGTTTCAAGCCGGCGTTCAATCCTTATACGGAGCCTTCGATGGAGATTTTTGGATATCATCCGGATTTGAAGAAGTGGACTGAGATTGGCAATTCGGGTATGTTCCGGCCGGAGATGTTGACACCTATGGGTTTGCCTGAGAATGTTAGGGTGATTGCGTGGGGGCTGTCGTTGGAGAGACCTACCATGATCAAGTATAGGATTGATAATATCCGCAACTTGTTCGGGCACAAGGTTGATATGGGCATGACAAAGAATGCGCCGGTGTGCAGGTTCGAGCAGGCTGATGAGGAGAAGATGGAGACACAATAAAAGGGAGGAGTCGTTGACAGTTAAAGCTATGTAGAAGATAATAATCAATAATAATGGATGACATCATAACTGGTGACAAGGTTAATCAGCAACTAGATTCGGTGAATCATGCTTTTTAGTTTGTTATGTTTTGTATAAAAGTAAGTTACAGTCCAATGTTGTGTTTATACCAGTCAAACAAAAACCACCAGCCTCCATCAATACTCTGAATCAGAACCACCGTCACTGTAAGTTTGCTCATCCTTAACTGCTTCGGTCTTTGGTGGGGCTTTCTTGAGCGACAGTTTAATCCGCAAGGGCTTCTTTGCCTTGTTTGCGCTGGCCAGTTTCTTTGCACTCTCTGGCTTCTTTGGTGGTTCTTCCTTGGTAGTATTTTTCTCTATGAGCCTTGTGAACTCAGCCTTCAAGGTGTTGGCATCTAAGGCTACCCAAGAACCTTCGCCGTTGTAAGTTGCTGCATTGGCGAAGAGAGTATTCCAGTCATCGCTGAACTCCTTGATAGTCGAGTAGAGGTTGGCACGACACTTGCGAAGGATATCATTCATACCGATTGGCTTTTCAATCAACTGGTAGTAATCTGGATAGGTTGTAGGACACGGCTTCTCCAAAAAGATGTCGGACATTTTACGACCGGTGCCCTTCTCTTTGAAGTAAATGAGAGATCGGCAAATGCTCACAAGACGCTCGTTTACATCAGCGGTGACAGGGGCATTTTCAGAAATCGCGGTTGGCTTCTTCCTGGTGGTAGATGTATTTGGATCAAGAGGTCCGACCTTAGCACGTTTTCTCTCTGAAAAGTCGTCAATGATTAAAGATGGGTCAACTGCGTTACGAGAGCGCTTCTTCTTTCTGCCCTTCTTCTCCTTCTCGGCTGCTATAGAATTCTTATCCATCATTCTACAGAACTGTTTTTCGGTCATCCCATCATCGTAAACAACGCCTTGAGCAGCTTTGCGTTTGCCAGTGACATCTGCAGCCGCAGCCAATAGCTCGCTGCCTTCTTCAGGCTTGCCATTGGGGTATCGAATCCAATCTGGAACCGACTCTACATCAGAGTAGAGAGAAGGAACACTCATAGCACCACTGAGGTCCATCTTTGAGTACAGCTGGAGGTCGATATCATTGCTACTAATCATTTCATTCAGCACATCGCCGCCATCTCCGTCATCGTCTTGACCATCATCAGTATCTTTGTCGTCGTCTTCGGAGGTGAGACCACTTGAAGACTGATTGTACTGAGTGCCATCAAAATCTGTCAGGAGCAGCTCCATCATCTTGAGTCTCTCCAAGCTGCTTCCCTCTTCTTCATCCTGACCAGATTTGTCAAACTTTCCCGCCTCAACGACAAGCTCATTCATGCGGAGTTTCTCGGCGGCTCGACCCAAGATTTTTTCTTCGACGGGGGACTGGGTAATCAGACGAAAGACTCTGACGTCATTTCTTTGACCAATACGATGAGCTCGATCCTGAGCCTGCAAGTCCATCATGGGGTTCCAATCGCTGTATTCAAAATAGTTGAACGAGGTGTTAGCATGTCTAGTTAGTAAGATTCAATCGGCTAACGTAGTGTATGTACTTACCTATCAAAAATGATGACAGTGTCAGCAGTGGCGAGGTTCAGTCCAAGGCCTCCAGCTCGTGTAGACAAAAGGAAAATAAAGTATGGAGAATCAGGAGAGTTGTACATGTACATTCGCTTCTCGCGTTCATCAGCTGTGGTGGAACCATCAAGACGTATTGAACGATGGCCTCTGTACGCAAAGTAGTCCTCTAGAATGGGCATCATTTTAACCATCTGTGTGAACATAAGCACCCTGTGCCCTGCTGCTTTGAGCTTAGGTAGAATGCGATCCAGGAGCTCAAATTTTCCAGATGAGCGAATGATGTCCTGTGTTGATGCAAGTGAGATTGATATGAGATGAATCTTTGCAATTTCTATGACAAGTTGCATGAAGTATGAACTCACATCGTTGATGTGATAGCCTTCTTTGGAGAACAGGAAGGGATGGTTGCAAACCTACAAAGATAATATGTTAGGAATAGCCGAAGACAAAACATGGAATGCACAACATTAGCCTAACCTTTCTGAGTTGCATAACCACATTATTGAGGCCGCGATTGAAATTCTTCCCCTGCGCTTCTCCGATAATCTTTGTACTGATTTGCTTGTAGAGCTCTTTCTGCCATGATGACAGCTCGCAACGAAGCACTTTTTCTACCTTGTCTGGAAGTTGGTCAAGAACCTCAGACTTGACACGACGCAACATGAATGGACGCAAAAGCTCATGCAGACGGTGAATGACAAGCATTCGCTCTTCATTAGATAATAGCTCTTCAGAAGTGTCAGCATTTTCCCCACTTCCACTCTTGCCAAAGGAAGAAAATGGCTTATTAAACCATTGATCGAAGGTCTCAGCTGAGTTGAAGATTGCGGGAAGCAAGAAATTCAGCAATGCCCATAACTCAGGTAAAGAATTTTGCAGCGGGGTACCAGTCAACAGCACGCGGCGTTTGGTTGTGTACTGAGTTCCGAGAGTCACGGCAAACTTGGATTGATTGTTTTTCATACGATGACCTTCATCTACAATGGCATACTGCCACTCTAGCTTTTTCAGGCTGGACTTATCACGAATTACAAACTCATAGGTGGTAAGCAATACATTGAAATGGCCCATGACTTCGTTGCGGAAAATATCTCTCCTTTGGTTTGGTGTACCCTTGTAGCATATGACAGAAGCAGCAGGTAGCCACTTAGCGAATTCGTTCACCCAATTCGATAGAGTAGATAGTGGCACAATCACCAGATAAGGCCCTGGGTTCTCCTTCATTTCCATAAGATAGGCAATCAATGAAATGGTCTGAATTGTTTTGCCTGCAAGAATCAGTGGTTTGGTAAGCATAGACCACATCATGGAGACATCTAGAAATGAGCAGATGTGCAAACACTCACCAAGTCCCATCTCATCAGCAAGAATGCCATTCAAACGATTATTGTACAAAGATACAAGCCACTGCAGCCCAGACAGCTGATATTCTTTCAAATCGCCACCAGTTAATATGGAAGGCTGACGAACCTGCTCCGACTTGACATGAGCAGTCTCGTAGTAATTACCAGACACCGGGACCATTTCTGAAAATGAAGGATCCATCTCTCTTCCACTTTTCAAGCTATCTGCCTGTTCTTCCTCTGCACGAGCAGACAACAGGTTCGAAATCTGGTTCATACATTCATCAGTCTTGTCAAGCAAGAATTTGAGACGCTCATTCTTCGTGTCCTCTAGTAGAGCTGTGTAAGCAGTCATATCATTCGACTTAAGGGCAGCAATACGAGCACGCTCAGCTTGATCTGCATCCTTTTCCTTTTGAATTTCTGCCTTCTTGAGCTGATCTCTAATGGATCGAGCCAGACGAGCAGCCTCTGTCTTCTTTGACTTGTGAAACTTGTAAAACTCAGTTTGGTGAGATGTAATGGCCTTGAGTAGATCCTTGTGGCGTTTGGCAATGCTATCAGCAGTCATGGTGCGGGCACGTTTGATATGTTTGTCAAGGAAACGCCCTTCCCGCTTGGGTTGGAGCTTGATTCGTTTCATAGGATGAGTGCCAATGAGCTTCTTGGATATGTCTGCAAGACGTCGTTTGCGACTTTGAGCAGGCGTGACAATCGGGGATGGGGGCGGCGCATCATCTTTCACAGCTAGTGAGGCATACAGTTCAGGTTTGGCCTTGATCAGTTTCTCTCGCAGTGTGTTGGCCGCATGCTTGATTTTCTCCTCGGGCACATTGGCAACCTTTCCCTCGAGCTCCGCCTGCTTGGGAAGCCTCCTCTCGTATGCAACCACCAAAGCTGGAGACTCATCATCACAAAGGCTGGTCCCGCCGCATGTAGAATTTGGATGCACCATTCTGGAAGCCATAGAAGGATGAGACTTGACCTCAGCCCCCTTACTTCCCTGCCCAACCACCAAGGCAAATGAGCTTCTACTCCAAGGCTTAATCTTCTCCGTCAATGCAGCGTTACGCTTTGCCTCCGCTTCAGCAGCCAAGCGCAAGGCCTCTGACTCCTTTCTCTTTCGATCATCCTCCATCTGACGCCGTTGAACCTCACGCTGCTGAGCAAGCTGCAATTCACGTTTCTTCTTTGCTTCTTCGACTTGACGGTCTCGCAAGGATGCTTCGGCTGCGGCCTTTTCTAACTCGCGTTTGTTCTGTAGCTGCATATTGGCAATTTGCTGGAACTGCGCTTGCCTCTGTTGCTGACTAGTTTGATTTTGGTACTGAATAGTTCGTTGCTCGTGAGCATTCGTGTTGGGATAGATTATACCCTGCGGTTGCTGCTGTAGTGACTGTTGCTGAGCAGCAGCCAACCTCTTCTTTTCTCGTTCTTCTCTATTCCTTTTATCGCGTTCTCGAGCCACCCTGGCAGCATTAAGAATGGCCTGTTGGGGCAAACCTTGAGCCATGGCACGTTGGAGTAAGACTGGGTCAATTTCGCCATTGTTACGAATGGCAGAGAGTACTGCGTCACGAAGGGCACGTTTGGCTTCGTCAGTTAGGTTGAACTTTTGCTTTTGGGAAGATGATTGGGATGATCCTGATTGTGACTGATGATGCTGCTGAAGCTGCTGTGAATATCCTTGCTGCTGCTGGACTTGAGCTTGCTGAGATGGATACTGTTGCCTCTGTTGCTGGACTTGAACCTGAGCATGCTGTTGAACCTGCCGTTGCTGCTGCTGCTGCATCAACATATGATTCGACATCTGACCCTGCTGCTGTATCGGAGTATGTCTTGGCTGATGAACCTGCCCTGTCACTTGAAAACTCCCATTCTGTTGAGGAGTAGCACGTGATGAATTATACTGCTGATTCGATTGCACGTTGTATCCGTAATTCTGTGTGTTTTGATATCCTTGTGCATTGGACTGAGAAGGTTGTTGATACTGTACGTTTTGATGGTTCTGTTGGTAGTATGAATGATTCGGTTGAGGAGATGTTCGCATGGGTGACATGGAAGTGGAGCGTTGAGACTGCTGCTGCTGCTGCATTTGTTGTGAATGCATATGCTGCTGCTGTTGACTCATGGCCTGCATAGAAGTAGTAGATGCTTGCTGCTGCTGGACAACCTGCTGTTGATGACCAGAGTGATACATTGATTTCAACAGGGCGGTCTGATTAGCTGTCCTTGACGACGGGGCGGGAGCTCCCAATCCCAACGGATTCGGCACATTCGCATTGGAACCCTGAGATTGCATCACGGTGGATGGAGCCGAGACGTTGTACCCGTACATATTGGCAGAAGCTCTGGGCTGAGCAGTTGTAGTCTGCTGCTGAAACTGACGTGATTGATCCGTTCCCTTCTGGTAGGAACTTCCTCCCGAGGAATGAATCTGTTGCTGCTGGTGAGACACATGTTGTGTCTGCTGCTGTTGCTGTGAATGACCACTGCCATAATTCACTCCATGAGATGAATTCGAATTGTTCTGTAACTGATGTTGACCCCCAGAAACAGGAGTATTAAACTGTGTAGGAATGCGTGACTGGTTATTGACACCCTGCTGTTGAGAATTGTTAGGCTGATTTAGACGTTGTGAATCTCCAGATTGATTGAATTGATTGTAGAATGAATCCATAATGACGAAGAAGGAGAGAGGAGCGGTCAACAAAGATTTCAAGAGAGATCAAAAGGATACGATCGACGACACCGGCGTTAGAGTTGAGATATTGATGAAGGCAGTGCGCTTCTCCCGAAAATGAAGCAGATGAACATTTTGCACGTAGTACAGCAAGTGCGGGCGAAGTGCAGACCGAAGCTTCATGGGCCTTTTGATGTACTACGGATTCAGTACAGAGATTCGTCTTTGTGATTCAATGCTAATTTAGACCAAAAAAGGGCGGGAAGAACCCGAGGAAACTTTGTAATTCATGCTAATTTAGACCAAAAAAGGGCGGGAAGAAATTAGGCGGGGAAATTTATATGGTACCCTATCTCACGAACTCCCATTAACAGGTGACGTTACCACCTTACTAAGATATTACCTTTCATAATACAAAGGTATTAATAACAAATTAAAACAAAAATACCTTGACCTTTCTTGACCGTCACCTTTTCATCCCTCTCTCTTCACAAAACAAGGCCGCTTACAATAAACAACAGACAACAACCATGGCGAGATTGGCAAGAGAGTACAAAGAGTGCGATCGTAAGTAATATGTGCTTCCATTTATTGTACTGTAGGTGGATAGCCTGCCTATTCAAATACTTTTGATCATATCCTCTCTCACCGGCGTCCTACTCCCGTCCCAATCATCGTCACATCCAATAATGTGATCGATACAATTGCTCCATTGTCGTGTGGTGGCGGCTC
The DNA here is from genome assembly GCA_036939935.1 of Cyclotella atomus. Taxonomy (NCBI): domain Eukaryota; phylum Bacillariophyta; class Thalassiosirophyceae; order Thalassiosirales; family Thalassiosiraceae; genus Cyclotella; species Cyclotella atomus. Next base: position 15,038 of record JALLPI010000135.1, on the reverse strand, counting down.
ACGACAGAGCACGAAAAATCCTACCAATCCCAGGATGCCATTTTCGTCGCCCGCAAGCGCAACGTCAACGCCAAAAAGGTGAAGCCCATGCGCTGGGTGAAGAACGTTGGTCTCGGAATCAAAACCCCCGACACTGCCATCGAGGGAACCTACGTCGACAAGAAGTGCCCCTTCACTGGAAATGTCTCCATCCGTGGTAAGATCCTTAAGGGTCTAGTCATCTCCACCAAGATGAAGCGTACCATTGTCGTTCGCAGGGACTACCTCCACTACATCCCCAAGTACAAGCGTTACGAGAAGAGGCACAAGAACATTCACGCTCACTGCAGTCCCTGCTTCCCCGTGAAGGATGGTGATATTGTCACTATTGGACAGTGCCGTCCCTTGGCCAAGACTGTCAAGTTCAACGTGATTGCTCATGAGCCTCAGAGGACTGCTGCTGGTAAGAAGAAGTTCCGTATGTTTTAAATCAGTAGACATAAGGAATACTTTAATGCAGAAGCAAAGAAGATGACTGCTTAGTATTTGTGTTTTAGTACATCATATTGTATTTACATGTTATTTGAAAAGGGATGCATTATGTCTCTCTATGATGTGTTTAAGTGCAGAGACTAAACGTGTATAGGTTAGCTTAAGTAAGCCTTAGGTCAAATGGCTCCTCTCAATTTCCAACTTTCACCACTGATGCCGAAGGTGGCATCTTGAACTAATTTCCAGATCAGATAATATCAACAACCGATTCACTTTTGCTTCTTCCTTGGCCTGACCAAATATTTGTTCAGCTCCTTCATCAGAGCTCTGTCTTTTCCTTTCTTATTATTCTTTTCATGCTCTTCATAACACTTGTCAAACTTGTTTGGGGCAAACGGATTGTAGAATTATTTGTTGGAGATGTTAGATCTACTATCAGCTGCGAAACAAAACAGCAACTCCAACAAGTTCTTACCTCCATCACATACTTGTAAATAGGTCCATTCTTTGAGTAAAAGAGGCAATCAGTCATATTAATGAGAATAATCAGTACCATTCAGAGCACCAACTGATAAAACATTTCAACTACTTCAGCAAAAACATTTCAACTATCCACCAAAACATACCTCGTACTTGGCAGCCTCCAACGCATTCATAATCTTCTCTTGCTGCTCATGACAAATTGGCACTCCCCTCCCACGTGTTCTTGCGGCCATACGGAGTTGTTCCAGTGTGATTTTAATTCTAGGATCGCGATCTCTTGCTCCCCCGATTCTCTGGAGGGAAGGCGTAGTGGTGAATGCCCGTGTGAAATGAAGGGAGTTGATGGGCCGAGAAAGGTAGCGTGTAGTTGATAGGAAGATGGACATGGTGATTGGTGAACTCTTTCCCTGCTTATGACTTCTTCACTCCGGCTAGCTCAGATTATTGAAAAGGCCAGTGCTCGATGGAGCTCGGTGTGGTCGGTGGGTTGATCGGGTGCGATTGTTGCGCCCTGGTTGTCCTTGCTCCTTGCTAATGCCAAATTAGGGAGCAAGGCTGTGTCTTACAGAACCACTTAGCTGTGAATGACCCTGATAAACTCAAATAGAGAGTGGTCCTTATTGTTATGCCTTTCCATCTCACATCTCACTTCTCCAGGCAATTGCAGCCAGAGCGTAGACAGCCTAAGCCACCAACTCGCAGTTAAACAGCACTCTCATCTGAGTTTACAGAGGCATTTCCACTGTTACATTCATCATGTCTTCGGAATCGAAGGATGCGTCAACCGAGGTAAGGGAGTTTATATCGATGGCTCGTCTCAATCATTGCCTCCCATGCGAACACGTTTACAATAATATTTCTGACTAAATATAATACTACAGGAAGCTCCAACTAATGCAGAGCACAAAAGATCACCTGCAGACTTTCTAAAAGCTGTATTGGGCAGGCCGGTGAATGTTCGACTGAATACAGGAACTGATTACAAGGGTGTGTGCTTAATGTTTCACTTGAACTTGTAACTTTATAGTATCATCAGATGTATATATTACTAATTCTCGTCTGATGAATATGCAGGTGTTTTGGCTTGTTTGGATGGTTACATGAACATTGCCATGGAGCAAACAGAAGAATATGTTGATGGGCAGCTCAAGTCTAAGTATGGGGACTGTTTCATTAGGGGCAATAATGGTGAGCTAGCTTGTAAACTTTATCTCTTTCTCACTCATCATGACGATTCTCATACTTATACATCTGTTCCCTTCTGCAGTTCTATACATCTCTAGCCAAAAGAGATAAACGTGGCCATTTTGGGGAGATCGTATTTGGGTGACTGTAGGCAGCCATGTTAGATGATAGGCTTGGTTTGAACTAAGGTAGTTCTAAAACTAATCGTCAACTGGCAACTAGGAGCAACCAAATCTAGAGTATCAGATGATGTTATACAGAAAATCTTATAGTATTTAACCGGCAAAAACAAGTAAATTATGGAAAATCTCCCTCGCAGTATTCAACTTTGTACTGAAGCCAACTGAAAGAATCTATGGCCTTGGAGCCTCGGGATCAGTTGTCTCTCCTCTGACCATAGCTAATTCGGCAGTCATCATATCCTTGACAAGACCTTCGAATCCAAGCTTCGCCTCCCATCCAAGTACCTTCTTAGCCTTACTAGGATCACCAAGAAGGAGGTCAACCTCAGTAGGACGGAAATAACGAGGATCAATCCTCACCAAAACACGGGATTCATCATTGGCATCAACACCAACCTCATTCACAGTTCCGGTCTCTCCTATCCACTTGATGGTAGTTCCAGCATGAGCAAAAGCTTTCTCCACGAATTCACGTACTGTGTGAGTCTCCCCGGTGGCAAGCACATAATCATCAGGAGTGTCGTGTTGAAGCATCATCCACATACCCTCAACGTAGTCACGTGCATGTCCCCAATCACGCTTAGCATCAATATTACCAAGGTACAAGCATTTGTCCAATCCTTCAGTAATGCGGGCAACAGCAATGGTAATCTTACGAGTCACGAATGTGGCACCACGACGGGGGGATTCGTGGTTGAATAGAATACCGTTGGTAAGGTGCATTCCATAAGCCTCACGGTAGTTGACCAAGATCCAGAAGGCGTACTGCTTGGCAACAGCATAGGGAGAACGGGGGTAGAAGGGTGTTGTTTCAGATTGAGGAACTTCCTGGACCTTTCCGTAGAGTTCACTGGTGGATGCTTGGTAGAAGCGGCATGACTTTTCAAGGCCACAGGCACGAATGGCATCAAGCATACGGAGAACGCCAACACCATCACAGTCAGCAGTGTACTGCAATGTCATCACGTGTTAGAAACAGTTAAGTTAGCAAAGCGATCTATTACTCTACCAAAATTGCAGTGCTGTTGAATAAATCCCCAACTCACCTCTGGCATATCAAAAGAAACCTTGACATGACTCATAGCTCCAAGGTTGTAAATTTCATCAGGCTTAACGTTAGCAATAATGGTGATAAGGTTGGTGGCATCACAAAGATCTCCATAGTGAAGAAAGAGCTTTACACCTGTCTCGTGACGGTCGCGGTAGATGTGGTCGATACGGCCAGTGTTGAAGGAAGAACTACGACGGATGATTCCGTGGACCTGAAATATAAAAGATCGTCAGTGAGCATGTTGAAAGGTTATTCAAATCGAGAAAAAGTCAAGAACAGATTCTTTGATTGCACAAGATAGAACTGCAATTGAGTCTCAGCCGTTATATCTAATATCAAACCACAAGAACCAGCCCCGCGAAAAGAACTTGTTGAACATCAGCTGCTAGTGCTAAAGCGGATAGACAATTCCATAATAAAATCAATCCCTTCCGTTTCTTGAGCAAACTCATTCCTGACGAGGGCAAGCTAGTCAAATGTTGCTAGGATGCGTGGAATCTTATGACACAGCACAACTACCAGACCACATCCCACGACAGCAAGAACTAATCTTGCACATGCTCAGCAGGTGCCCAACACTATACCATTCAACGATAGAAAGTCAAGAGCCATATAGCGTGTGACAATCAAGCAAAGTTCCGAAATGTATGGAGTAATTCAGCCCCCATTGTGACCCGGACATGAGCCAAGAGCTTCAGAACGTACCGTGTATCCTTTGGCCAACAAAAACTCTGTCAAGTACGAGCCATCTTGGCCAGTAATTCCGGTGATCAATGCTACTTTCCCAGACATGGTTATGGTGTTGGTGTTGGTGTTGGTGTGTTAGTGGGTAACTGTTGGAATGATCCTTTGAAAGAGGTGAATGAAAAGATTATGAGACTACTAGATCAGTGAGGTGTTTGGTTGTGCTTTGATTTTTGGTGTGGCGGGGCTCTTCTCGACTTTCACTTCTTGTGGTCTCTCGGGAAACTGAAAGATCTTGGATTTCCCACGTAGGAATTCGTAGAAATCCTAAATTTTGGGTCTTTGAGTACTTCCGACGGATGACCTCGATAATGACCTATGAATGACTGTGACATGACCTTTTTCGATGACTTTTGTGACCTCCAGTCCCAAACTCCCGAACCAAAACCCAAACTCTATCCCAAGAATGTACAGTCAGGAATTGCACCAGCGTACTTACAAATATGGTTAGGTGAATCAGTCTTCTGACCTTCTTATAGTCATCAAATTCATGAATATGAATACTGAATACACCAATCATTTATCCAACTTATCCTCTATTTGTGCAGTCATATTCAGTGTGTAATCGTCTCCGAGTGGTGTGTTTTTCAATGAATTGCATAATAATGGCAAGTTATGAGTATCGACGCTCTAGCTCTAGTGCAAATTTTAAGCACTGGTCGATGATTAGAGTCACCCTAGAGTTAGAATCCTACATCTTCGTGCCTTTTATGATTTCAGTACTGTCACTCTGTGATTTACAGCATTAATTTCATATTACATGTAATGCATGCATTAAGTGCTCATGTCCCAGTATTTAGTGTTGCAGCTGAGAGCGTGATCATTAGAAGTTATTTTAGTTGTTTTAGCATTACTGTTTCAAGTGCAAGTTCTTCTTGGATGATCTTCTACTTGTACTACCACTGCCACTGCAACTCCCTGATGGCACGATTAGTAACAGTATACATAGTGATGATGATACTATTATGTTACATGCAGCTTATAAGCCGCTATCTATATTAGCAATGTGCATGTGGGGTGTAAGCACTTATTGTGGAGTGGCTTTTGCTGACGAGAATGACCTTATCTATGTCTATCACATATTATAGCATCTTTTGTGTCAACTCCTCCAACAGCTTGAATAATGAAAGTAAATGGATCCAAATGCCATTCGATTAGACAGTCTAAAATGTTGGAAGTCAAATCCGGTACTTATGTAGTTCCTCATGGTTTGGGATATTTTTTATTTTAGTTTAACCTACTCTAAAGGTCTCATAACAAAAGCAAATCGACTCACTGTCACACCGTCTAATCAATTCTTTCGGTTCTTGCATCATTGGTCTCGGAGTGTTCTGAGCCCTCTAACAAAAAATTCATTAGTACAACTTTTTGTTTTTGTATCACAATCTTTGTTCCGCGGGCTTCTCTTCAATGGATCCTTGAACCTTTGACATTCTATGTTTATCTGTTCTTAAGTAAGGGTACCTTTTTTCTTGCTGTCAAAGGATGGAAAAGTCTTCACTCCTCTGCATACAAATAATTTCGAACAAAGCTCTTTTGCTGATATGATGGTTATTTCATTTCATATTACTTTTCTTAGTTTGTAAAAGCTGTAAGAAAAGTTTTCTCTTCTCATGAGCCAGTTCTGTTTCTATTTCTTATTTTCATCCTTTGTTGTATGCTTGTAGCTCCTGCTTGTAGTCGCCCCTTTAAACAGTGCCTTAGACCTTAGACCCACCCATTAACAGGTCTCCTGCGGGGTGTTACAGAAGAGGCCGTATTAGTGACGGACTCCCGTTTAAAGAGGTGGTTTGTACGGTGTTTGGGTATCACATAGATCTCAGACTTCTTGAACGGGCCCTGGCATCAGCATTCTCCGGATCAAAAATTATAATCCAAAAGTCGAACCCCAAATTTTGAAAAATTGCGAACGTGTACAAACCTCTATGTGAAATCTTTTGGACTAGACTGGCTGAGCCAAATGTCCTGTTAAAAGGGTGTACAAGTAAATAAAATGTGTAGTCAATTGGCAAGTCCTTAGAATATCCTCAGTATTATCTAGAGGGTGGGCGAGCCTGGTCGGGATCTCAAAATGTTAAAACCAATTGGTGAGAGGTGATTTGCAAATATTTAGATTGTTCTGATCAATGTACTTAGCAAAGATAGCAGTATTTGTATTTATTGTGTAAATGAGCACATGGAACTGGCAGAGGCCAGAGGCCAGACATTCGATAGTGGACTGCTAGCTATATCAACTTAATATCATAATAATCTATTTAGCAGTGATCAATGGGTTTGAGCCCTTACACAATGGTCAACATCTTCTCTACTCTTTTGCCTAGCTTGTGGATTTAATTGATTACTGCAACACCTTTCAGTTTGCTCATGGAGAAGCTGCATCAGCCTCTGGACTCTGGAGGGTGAGGTTGATCACCAACCTAATTATCTCGGCCACCACTTTGACATTTTGAACCCACCCACCCGGCTAATCCACACTGCTAACACTGTCAAATTTTCTAAATGGCATTGACCTTTGGCTCATCTGGTCAACTGGCTCCATTCTGTGTTGAATAAATGCTTTATGTCTCACCTTTTTCTTTTCCCTCACCTCAAGAAGTTCGCGCCAAAAAATGGAAACTTTCGCCTGCGCTATTGCCTGCCATTGCTATTACAGGCTATTACATACACGGCTAGCACCTAGCACGGCACTTTCCGCCGTCCCCGTCTCTTTGGCTACATCAACCACCACCACCGACAACATATCTATGGCTCTAAGAGCCTTTAAATACAACCCTTCCCTCGGTGGCTTCGGCACCGAAACCAACACGTCATTGACCCGCATCAACGGCGATGCCTTTCCCCAAATAGTAAAGGAGTTGGTCGATAATGCCGTGGATGCCTGCTCTTCCGGTAAATCTTCTTCGGGCGGCAGCAATAGCAACAAAGACAGTAACCTAGCGGGCGGGTCCCCGGAGAAAACGGTGAACAAACGTGTCCGTGTCAAAATCGAGGCTGAAAATTTTACCACTGCTCCTGCTAAAGATGATAATGAGGCCAAAACAACGATGGATTGTCTACGTATTACAGTTTCAGACAATGGTGTTGGAATGGAAGATATAGATGCGTGTGTGATGGTGTTCAGTTCGAATAAAAATGGCAGTGATGGTATCAATGCTGCTGTTGAAAAGTCAAAAGCAGTTGCCAAGACAGGTGGGGGTAAAAAGAAGAACAAGAAGCAATCCAAGTTAAATGACGAGGCAGCAGATGATGATGATGGGTACACTTCAGGCAGATATGGAATAGGTTTGACACTCTGTCTACTTCATGCTCAACATTTAGTCCCTGGATCAGTCACCTGCATCACTTCTACGACATCAACTTCTGAGCATTGGATTCGAAGTATATATCAAGTGGATATGGATGCTGATCGTGTAACATGCAAAAAGCGAGAGGAATTGGTCAAAGAGAGCGTTGGGGAATGTGGTACCATTGTTAGTTTGTTAGTTCCTGTGAGTAATATACGTCTTTTGTTTCTGTGGATTGCAAATGACACTCATGTAGTTGATCACATACCCCGTCGTGCTACAGGGAGGGGAAGAAGCACAAAAGTCATGGCCCCGTCTAGCCGAATATTTTGCTAGATATCAACTCAGTCTTGATATAGCATGCAGTTTAGAAGTATTGGCGCCGTCATTATGTAGAAGACCTCTCATGATTCGTCCTCCATCTGAAATGGAACGACGTGGTAGACACATGGAAGAGACGAAGGTTGGTGAATCCGAAGAAGTTGACAATGATGAGTGGGATGGAGATGATGGGTGTGACAACGACGATGAAGATAATGATAATCGTGTTCAGATGCCTAGTGTTTCCAAGGCTGTACGAGAGCGTGAAACTGTTGAAAAAGAGAAGAACAAAAAGATGGCTCTGCTGTGCAAGGCAGCAGAATTGTACAAGGGCAGGCCTGTGAGTTTAAAGAACGTCGCATTGGAGACACATCCCATTCGACGTCATGGAGAAAATGGTCCTTGTACGAAAAGTACCTCAATGCTTGAAGTCAGTGTTATAGTCTTTGGTCCTGAGCCTGAATGTAATAATGATTCGGATGATGAAAGTGTTCAGAGTGGGTGCTTTCGGAGTCAGCATGACAGCAATCCAAAGAAGTCGGCTGATCTACAACTTGTACGGATGGTGAATGGAATACCACTTCTCGACAGTCCAGAAGCAGTAGCGTGTGGCTTAGTTCAAAAGATCTCTGGAAGCGCTTCCAATTGGAACTCGTTTGGACTCGAGGTTTCACTGAAAAAGCATGTTGATTCTGCAGAACTTGCACATGATGACACTCCCATGTTTGGAGTTGAAGATAGCGCCCAAGTAGCACCATTCTTTCGCGAATCGGCCCATGGATTGTTTTGTGGTAGTGACCAAAGTAGTAGTAGTGATGATGATATCTCTGATCCAGAAAATAGAACAAGGAAACGAAAGAAGGTCAAATGTGGTCTATCGTCACTACTTCCTGCCGCATTGCGTTTGGGTGAAATGATGATAATAGTGCAGATTAAAGCAAAGCCTTCTGCTTTGCCTCTTCCAACTCTTTCGAAGGTGAGTTAATATATCAGTGTTTAATGCTGTTGTAGAAGTCGTTAATGCCGATTCTCGCCACATTTGCAGGGACGTCTCCCTCTGAATGATAAAGGCATCAATGATGCCTTGGAAAACGGTATCACAGCGTGTCTGCGAAGTCTGCAGCGCACAAATCCAACCTTGCTTCTGACTGCCCATCAACTCAAGAGAGTTGAACGTGATGCAAAGTATGTTCCTGCTGTTGCTGGAGCCATTGCTTCGGTACTTTGCCGGTCCAAACAAGAGGGTCTGTATGAACATGCAATGCATTTCATGTCTGACTGGGACGAGGAGGTAAAGAATTTGGGCATTGCTCCGTTCAATCAAGAAGTTATTCATTCAAGTCGGAGGGCCAATGCGGAATCTAAGCAGCAGACGACACATACTCATGCCTCAGCTCACGAAAGAGAGATGTGCAAGGTAGAAGCACTGCGTCCGTTATTGGAACGAAGATTGCGGTTTGTTGTATCCGAGGAGTTTAAAGATGCCAAGCGAGAGAAAGCACGAAAGGAAAGAGAAGACGAGGCAGCTGAACGTAAGAAGGAAAGGGTTGAGCAGCAAAGAAAACAGAAACGAGCCGCTAAAGCTGATGACATGAGAGATGATTGCTTTGAAAGTGACGAATCTATAGATTGTCGCGCAAGTTCTCGCCCATTTGAATCTGCTAAGCATACTCCTCATAGCGATTTTGAAAGTGAAATGAGTAGCCCCGAAAGATGTAATCCGAATCAACAACAGAGAGCTAGTCTGAATTCAAATCATCGTTCAGATGATGAATCCGACGTAAACAGCATCAGCTTGAGAAATAGACAAAGATCTGTCACAGGAATTCCTACCTTTGTTCACTCTTCAGAAAACAACTTTGATTGCCATGATGGCTTGGAAACGGATGATGAGGGAGACAAAACCTTAGTTGGTCATAAAACAAATGTGTATAGAACGGATGGTAGTGACGATGATTGGTCAGAACAGTTTGGCATTGTTGTTCCAGGAAGTTACTTCCGTTGACTTGGAGTTGTCGGGAGACCTAAAGTATATTTGGTACAAATGTAGTATCCACATTTGCATAAAGAGATGATACAATTACTTCATTAGCTACATAATCTCTTCTCAATCACTATCATTATCACTGTCACCTGATCCTGCTTTGTTGTCTCCGTACATCAATCTATCATACTCCTCTTTTGTAATCTTGTTTCTTTTCAACTTCTTGTACAGTCGCTCCTCCTTAGCTAATTCGTCCCACTCATCGAAAATTCTCGCTTGCTTGCCTTTCTTTTTGTTCGGGTTTCTACCTTTGGCAAGCTCGGTCTGCCTTTTCTCTTTCTGCTTTCTTATTCTCTCTGCGGCTCGCTCTTCAGCCTTAATTTGTTTGGCATTTTTGCCTCCAGCTGCAAGTTCTGCGGCCAGCCGCTTCTGACGTGCGGCTTCCCGATTTTTATCAAGGAAAGGAATCGCGTGGATGTTTATTTCTGGTCCAGCTGGTTGAAAGTTAATTTTGTCTGCTTTGTCACGAAGCTCGGGCATTTTGGGTAGACGCAACAGAGAGAAGGATGTTGCCAAGACACCTAAATCAAGTGATCCAAATCTGAATATGAAGCCGCATTGATGTTCCTTATAAGCCCTGATATAACTGACAGATGTGATTGAGTCAAATGAGTAACGAAAAAGATTAATTCAAAACGCTTCACCATGAAGACGAACTAACTTACGATGTGTAAGCTTTTGTTCCTTTTTCTAATACATCTCGGTCTTTCAATACAATTTTGCGGATCTTGGGCAAAACATCTGTAATATCTGCACTTGGTACTGAGCTTTTGATGATCCTTTGCTCTCCAGGTGTCTTGTCATTTGACGTAGGTTTGTTGGTAGTTGATTGGCCTGTCCCCTCGTCATCGTCGTCCATAACAGGTGGCCGGCACACTTCATCATCAGGCAGTTCTTGCAACGGTACTTTTTTCAGCTTCAAAAAGTCAATGTAAGCATCTTCCTTCCTTGTCAGAAAGACCAATGACTTGCCGATCTTGCCGGCTCGTGCTGATCTGCCAACACGGTGAACGAACGAAGATGGATCAACAGGTGCATCAAATTGTATAGTCCACGATACATCTGGCACATCTAACCCTCGCGCTGCAACGTCAGTGCAGAGTAAGGCAGAAGATCCTTTGCGTTCTCTGAATCGTTCCATGGCCTTTTCTCTCCTCTTTTGAACTAGCTTTCCGTGTAACGCCTCGTACTCGAACCCCTTGCACGGTAGGTCCAACTCTTTGAGCACTGCACTGTAATATTCGACACAGGCACATGTAAGAAAGAATATAATCACTTTTTCATTGGAGTGTTGTTGCAAGAAGGCAAGTAAACGTGATAGCTTCTCGTCCAGTGGAGAAATGACATAGTAGTTTGTCAGTGTTGAAGGCGTAGCTTGTTGCTTGTCTTCCTTTGCAGTGGCAGCGGCATCTTTCTTCTGAATGGCACTCACGGCTACGTCGACAACTACTGGATTCCTCATCCCACTCTTGACACATAAACGTTTCACTTCAGATGTGTTTGTTGCACTGAACAACCCAGTTCGTCTCATACGAGGTAGACGACTCAGTATCGAAGTTAAGGTGACTTCAAACCCCATATCAAGCAGGATATCACTTTCATCAAGAATAAGTACTTCAAGTTCGGACATATCCATGTTGTCATATCTTGTAAGAACATCCTCCACACGCCCCGGTGTCCCAATAACAATATCAGATGAGAGCTTTTGAAAGTTGTGCAAGTCTTGACTAGTTGCTGATACTCCTCCTTTGTTCTTATCATTATTTGAGTTGCCCCCTCCTACCAGTAATAGTGGTTCGTTCATTCCACAGGCTGTGCATAAATCTTTGCAGACTGAGTATGTCTGCCTTGCAAGCTGAGAAACACATGATCGTAAGTTTGTGAGCTGCACATTATAAGTACCTGGAGGTACCCATCGCCAAATAAAACGTACCTCTCTAGTAGGCTCCAAAATCAAAGCTCCAACTTGACTTCTCTTTAGCAACACAGTCCTCCTCAAAATCATTTCTACCACAGGAATCACAAATGCCAGTGTTTTTCCACTTCCTGTGACAGCTCTTACAAAGACATCGTGATGTGTTAAAAACAGTGGAATAGTTGTGGCCTGCACTGGTGTCATAGTTGGAAAATTGTATGGTGGTGTTGAAAGGAATGAGAGAATCGGTGCTGATAGGGGTGGTTGGATGGAGGAAAATTGATTGATGACATCTGTTTCTTTGTTAGTCTTGTGTTGGCTGCTGTTACTTGAGTTGCTGTTGGACCTCTTTCTGTTGCGTCTCTTTGGATGTGGGTTAATTGAAGTGTTGTTTGGCTCGACTTCTGCATGATCCTGCTCGTTTTCAGCCCGCACTCTTTTCTTCTGCTTTTGTTTTTGCTTGCCCATGATAACTTTGGAACTGGTCTGCCGCTGGTGTGAGTTTTGGGTTGAGGCCCTGAATATAACTACAGCGGATGACAGACTACTCGGCCACTGGTCACAGAACGAAGAGGTGGAGTTAGTAGGTGTAGCCGAGGAGGGGCCCAAGATAGGTAGGCAGGATGATAAGAAAATGGGTGGACGCCGGCTCTTACTTATCTACCTCTTACGTATCTCCGTTATAAGAAGTATTTAGAGGTTCACACCTCACACCGCTCATTAGCAAGCAAGTAAGTAACAAGTATAAGAGGAGAACTTGCATGGCACCACAGTAACTATTGTCTGTCCGAATCTTTGTCATTAGTATTATTATTTATCGTAAGAATATTAGTACCCAGTTGTGATTTCCTGAAATACAATGATGCAATTCTCATGGTAGCTTGTATCACACTAAAGTTGGTAGCTCCTTTGCGAAATGTGCAAATGATAATCTCGCATTGTACGAGTTGAAGTTGTTTCAATCCTCGTCACTATTTTCATTACGCTTGAATACCTTTGGTATCTCGCCTCCAAAAAAAGAGGTACGTTGTCTCCTTGGTGGTGGCTTTTGCTGCTGCTGGTCTTCTGGCTCCAGGTATAGCTTTCTGCACTCCTTATCAATGTCTACATCTCCGTCACTTCGGTTAATCCAAATGGCTTTGCGTTTATCATCGGAAGCATGGAAGGAACTTGGACATACAGACTGTTTGGGCGTCTCATCTTCAAGAGGTAACGGGAGGTCAATTGTAGAACGACGTCGTTCTTTTCCCTTCCGAGGATTCGACTTGTTTCCCTCGACAGACAGACCATTGAACAGGGTCTGAAGTGAGCTTAGTTTAGTTGGCAAGGGCTCTTTGGGCTGGTTATCTGTTTGCTCCTCAGTTTCATCTCGATCATGATTGCTCCTTCTCAAGTTCAACAGGGCCTTTCTCACATCATTGTCGAGCTCGGTCGTCGCGTGCTTGGGATTTTCTTGAGAGGTCTTGGAAGTTGACACTGATGTATACTTCTTCCAGAAAGGGTCGCTGTTACTGAGATCTGAGTAAATTTGGTCTGCTTTATCGCGAGATAATCCACGAAGGGATGATAAGAAGTTGGACGTCTTGGAGTTTGTTGAGGCTAGAGTAGCTGTACTCTCATTAAAGCCTTCATTGCCTTCGTAATCTTCTATACGCCAAGACTTTCTACGTTCTTCCTTGCTGTATTCAGAGTTCGGGCTGGCGAGTTCAGTTGCTATCTTCTCAGCCTCTGCTGCGGCTACTCTTGCACTAGCAGAAACATCCCACGTCAAAAACCCTTCCTCATCGCAATACATGCTCAGATTCGTAGCATCTGAAAGGCTTGATTTTGAATCATTCCTCTTCCACCCCATGAAGCCATCTGTCTCGCAAGAATAATTAGAGACGAAGCTTGTACGTGAAACTAATTCGTCACGGGCTGTGGAACTGTCACTGTCGAGTTCAGCAAAATGGTCCACCCCGAAGTCCATCAAATTTACTGATGGAGTAGTAGAAGCTAAAGATGATAGGGAACCTCTACGAACAGCCAACTTTCGTGATTTTTCCACACCTGTATCGGTTGATGCAAGTGGAACTTGAAATGTAGGTATATAATGCGTTTCACAATCGATCCAGTTCCCCTCTTGGTTGGATGCTCCCAAGTCCTCTCCTGGGTCGTCACTGAGCTTGCTTGTGCTATTTGTGAGCTTATCAGTGTTAGATGGTGACGGCGATGCCGCTGTACGAGCAGCAGGCGGTGGCACATCTCTACCAGATAAACGACTTGCCGATCCCACCCTGCTCGAAAGAGCTCTCACTAGAGCAGCGTTTGTGCAAGCCCCTGTGCCGTGAGCCTTCATGGCCTTTCGAATGTCGTCCCATTTCGCCGTTGGGTCCTTAATAATCTCCTCGAGCTGCCGATGGGAAGATTTCATTAGTTTGCGTTCATCTGCTGTCATCATGATCGCGGGATTGATGATAGGGAATATGCTAGTTTGAATGATTTCAGAGAGGCTGTAGAAGGTTGTCGTCAAATCGATATTAATATTCATTCACCCATCGTGTCAACCGTCCAGCATCGGCCAATTAATTTGACTGTTCAGTGTTCCCTGCCTGGTGTACGTATGTATGAAGTACGCCCAGGTAGGATCCCCATCATGCCCACATACATGACACTCTATTTTTTTCTGATCGTACAATAATTTCAATTGAAATTCGGTTTAGAGACAGTTCAGGTATACCCATATATTTATTACATGTCTACCTGTCAAGAAGTTAGAACTGACCTAAGTCGGGAGTAAACCCGGACGTCGAATCCCGATTAACTTTTGTCCATGGGCATATCAAGGGGAACTGGGTCATAACGAGTCACGATCAAAGTGGCATATCAGTCAGGTACTTTTTTGGGGATTTAAGAAATTGATTCCATTTTTCATTCCTACGTGCAAACATACCGATGAGTCAAAAGTCTGTCCTTTGCTGCAGGATTTAAGATTGCAGGATTAGACGATTAGGTCCATAGCACAATCTTTTCCTCAATTACCCTTCTACTTCATTAGCATTTTCTGACGTCATTTCCTGACGTCACTGTCTCTTAAATCCTGCAATACATCAGCCATCAAAATCCTACTACAATTTCTCGTAACTCCAGCTAGGCCGCCCCACAAAAATTGTTGGATTTTGAGCAATCCGAGTTTTTGTCCTCATCATAAATTGCTAGCTAAAAAGTTGTCCTGCGATTAGAATATCAAAATCCTATATTACCGGTACTATGTAGGGCCTAACCCATCTTCTGTTCACCAACGGAGAAGACAACAACTGAACGACAATTACAATGCCCCCTCAAATACACATCATGAGGACTAGGCATAAGACCACAC
>JALLPI010000134.1:0-31038 GCA_036939935.1 Cyclotella atomus | reverse complement strand
AGTTGATCCCAGTTGCTTTGCCTCTGTTCAGGTGGGAGAGAGTATGTACTACTTGTGCAGTGTGAAACAAGAAACAACAGGGCACGTGATACCTACCTATCGTATCATTTCTCATAAATAAACTTATGTGTAGATAGAGATGTTAGCACCCAAAACGCCCACATCATACATCATCGTCCTAATAGGATTGCAAAGCAAAACCCTTGTCATTTTTTGTTCGAGCTTTATGAGATATCGGTATGTCCAGCATCGACCCATCATCTAACAACAGCCACACTGCACAGTGGCAACGACAATCAACATGGCTCGCCCATCTTCGCCACCACAAACAAAAGCTCCAGGAATCAGGGGTGGATGGCTTTGATCTACTCGAAGCCATGTCTACACTCGCCATCAACCATAAACTTGCTACGCGGAAGGATAGGTGCGAGAAGTGCTGGCATACAAAACTGTATTGTATTTGCAACCAATTGAAAGAAGTTTCATTCAAGCCACGAGGTAATGAAGCCCTGAATGTTAACCTATTGATATTAATGCACCACAAGGAGTACATGTCGGCAGGCAATAGTGCAAAGTTACTATTACAATTGTTCCCATCGTCCACTGAACTATATATATTTGGCAAAGAAGGGGATGTTGATAGACTATTTCAAGGCATCAATTCCAAACATATCAAACCAATACTATTGTGGCCAGGAAAAGAGGCAGTATCAACAACAGGCTTGCTACATTCATTGAAGAATGAAAGTGCCTATTCTCAATCCGAACAGCACAGTCTTCGAAGCATCCATGCAATAGTTTTAGATGGAACATACAATCAAGCAAGAAATATGTACAAATCCCTAAAAAAGAAATGGGGACCATCACAAATACCAACTGCAGTATCTCTCAAGCCAATGTCCGAATCTGTGTTTCACAGAGCACAAAAGAATTATGGGAAGGCTCATTTGCAACATCATAGCAAGGATGTTGATTCAGTTTTACGGGTTAGTACTGCAGAAGCTTGTGGTGTGTTATTACACGAGTTGGGTGTGGCAGATCAGGATGTGGTAGATGGAGTTATAGATGCAGTTCGTTTGAATAATGATGCGTTGAAGTATTCGCGGCATCATTTAGATTAAAATCGGTGATCGATTGTGACAAATAATGTCGACTGTTCACGTTTCACTTTTTGGGCTCTTCCTCCTTCAGTAGACCACACTCTTTGATGACAATTTTGCAAGATGGCGCACCGCTACGACTGCCCATGGATTCAATTTCTTTAACCACATCCCAACCGCTTTCGACAACACCGAATACTACATGTCTATTATCCAAATGAGGTGTCTTTGTTGTGCAGATGAAGAACTGACTTCCATTTGTATCTCTGCCGGCATTTGCCATTGATACTACTCCAGGACCTGCGTTATGTATTAAATGTGTCGATTGAGTAAGCAAAGGTCTCGAGAGAAAAAGAGAGAGAAGTGTGTACCATACAGACCCAAATCACAACTCACCGGTATGCTTCAGAGCAAAGTTTTCATCAGCGAAACGAGAGCCATAAATTGATATCCCACCAGTACCATTGTGATTCGTAAAGTCTCCTCCTTGAATCATAAAGTTGGGAATGATACGATGGAAAGAGCTTCCTTTGTAACTGCAGTAGAGCAAGGTAGGAAGCATGTTAGCATGTACAGCATCCAAGATCCATCACTTCTATCCATCACAGAACTTACTGCAGCTGCCTCCCATTCAGATTCTTGTCACCAACACACAACGTTTGGAAATTCTCCACAGTCTTGGGTACCACATCTCCATACAAACCAATCACAATCCGTCCAAGCGGCCGATTTGGAGCAGTCACATCAAAATAGACGCGTGATGTAATCTTTGCCGATGGGGAGACCGGACCACTCCCATCGCCTTCTTCGGCCGATTCGACACCACTCGAATTGAAAATTGACATGGCTCCGTAGCCGAGTCCTCCGGCGATCATGAACATGGCTACGTTTTGAAGCATGGCCGAGGATGATGAACCGCCTCCGTTGGTGGAGAAACGGCGTATATTTGCATATCTCAGAGGAGCGATTTGCACGTCTTTTTGGCGCGCAAAGAGAGCTGTTCGTGAGATATGCCGTGATGTTGTTGTTACGATGGATGCTGCGGAGGTAATCATGGTTGGAGATGAAGATTGAGGAGAGAGGAGGAGGGAGGATAGGCAGAAGAGAGAAAGAGAGGCGAAAGTACCTCAAAGAGTGTAGAAATCTATAACATACTATTTACAGATACTTTGATATCAAAAGGTAATAGCCAGGTCATAAATCGTGACATCCCTGTTATGTATGTATGAGGTTCAAATCAATTGTATTCGATACATGTTGGGCCACAGCATGCGTGACCCAAATTTGCATAAAAATGTTCGTGTATCTACACGCATCCGCCAAGACCGGCAGTTGCGCAACATTCAGCATACTTTGTCCCCCAGTCAAAGTTGGCCAGGCAACATTGCTTTAGAGTTGTATAACTTGTATCCCAAGAGTTGAACGAAAGTGCAGACTTCTTATCGCAAAGTGAACCTGACATCCAGGTAGGATAAAATAGCTCGGGAGTTGGTTGATGAGCACCTGATACATCGATGCCATCACAGCCTCCACCGTCGGCACAGCAAGATTCTAGATTCCAGTTGAAATTGGCCACGCAGCAGTCTTGGAGGGTATCATAGGGAGTTTCCCAAGATGCAAATGCAGTTTTGGTCCCACAGCTCTGATTGTCCTTGAAGTATTTTGATTCGCCAAGATTGCTTGAGATGGTAGCCGGAAGAAGAAGGTTGGAGGTAGAAAATGACCCTGGAATGGACGACGAGAGCTTGAGCTCAGGTACTGGTGGGAGACGAGTTGTAGCCCTAGCTTGTAAGTTGCTTGTCATTGTTCCATCGTTCACGTAGTTGGTCATGTCATTGACAAGGCTGTTGTACTTGGACAACAAGCAGTCGTCTTGAGTACAGTTGTAGCTTCGCGTCGATATGGCTCCACAAACTGTCGTGGAAGCTGCAGGATTGGATAGGTCCGGAGGACGTCCAGTACTATCATTGATGAAGTCTTGACCATCCAAAGATCCTCCGCAGGTAGTAGACCCAGCTCCTCCAGCTATCTTGCCCAAGCTTACATCGCCCACACGGGTGATGTTTGCATCTGAGTCATCTCCAAGACGCATATTCATCACACCTTCAATGACGTTAGCATAGATATCCGCCGTCTGGCAATCTGTGGGAGGTACTACCGAAGCCAAATCCAGGCAGAACTCGAATTTGAAGTCAACTGGTGAACGTTCCATACACCCACTGAAGTCGTAGTAGAACAAGTTGGCGCAGCACTCATCCTTTGTGTCAAAAAGAGTAGTCCTATCCCATGTGGCTTCGCCTTGCCAAAAGTCGAAGTCAATTTTAACATCACACATCTCTCCATTTCTGTAGAACTTGTATTGTTCGTTCGCCATACATTGAGTCATTCTCCACTATTGATGTAAGAAGGCGAGTCAATATGAGATCGAATACTAGAAGAGATCAATTAAAAGAAGTTCAGTGTTACATACCCAAAAGTGATTCTGACAGCACTCTTCTTTGTTGCGATACAAATATATTCTGCCCTCATTATTGCTCATCCACTCGGGATCAAAGCCATCGTTGGTGCACACCTGAATATCAAATGTCCACTCAGGATAGTAAGGCGCGTCCGCAATAATTCCTGCGTCAACGTCTACATTAATTTCACCCGAAATCAGAGTCACCAGAGCCTTGCTAGTATTGGGATCGACATTCGAATCCAGTGCAATGTCATTTCCCTTGAACGGAAGACTTAGCACATCACCCTCTTCCAAAACAAACTCGAGCTCATATTGTCCAGGAACCAGATTCTCGAACACATATGTACCAGTTTCATCCGTAGTAAAGGTGGACAGAAGCTTCTTGTCGAGGTAATCATATAGATTGATAACAATTGGATAAGGAAACCCAGGTTCGTCTGAGTCTTGAATACCATCAGCATTAAGATCCAGCCACACCCAATCACCAACGGAAGCAAGCATATAAAGACCAGCATCAAAGAATCTTTGGCTTTCATCACCCGATTTAAGAGTAACTGGGCTATTCTTCCTTGAATTAGGGTCAAAGTCACTATCCAACTTTGGCGTACCTCTGCCAACGGGACTTAGGTAGTAGTCAGTAGGGACTTGGATCTCGGCGTAATAGGTATCTGGAAGGAGGTCTTGAAATAAATAGTTCCCAGAGAGATCTGTAACAACAGTGGCGATCTGTTCATCATCGTCATTGTAGAGCACAATCAATACATCCGAAAGAGCGGGCTCTTGGGTATCTTGAATACCATTGGCATTCAGGTCATGCCACGCAAGGCCTTCAATCTTGGCAGGAATATAAACACCAGCATCAAGGGAGAGGTTGATCTCGCCCGTTTGCAACTCAACAGCATTGGTTATGCCGGTTTCAACATTTGCATCGCTGGTGACATCTTTCAACTGAAAGCTTCCATCAATGGAATGAACAACATCGAGTTGAAAGTCACCAAGAAGATCTACAGACTTGGTAAACTTGTAACCAGAAGGAAGAGCGAAGAGGACGCTGTACTCATCAGGGACAAGACCTCGGAATCGGTAGTATCCATTCGAATCAGTTGCAGTGGTAGAAACAACTGCACCTCCTCTATTAAGCAACGATACTCGAACATTAGGGATCCCAGGCTCACCAACATCTTGAACACCATTGGCTAGATCGTCGAATACAATTTGCGTTAGGATATGAACAGGATAAAGTAATATTCACTTGAACAAAAGACTTACCATTCAAGTCATTCCAAACTCTGTTTCCAAGCTCAGATGATACAGTAGGACTGGCGGTTGGTGATTTAGATGGCTTGGCAGTGGGGTTCTTTGTGGGAGATTTAGTTGGTTGTTTACTTGGAGCCTTGGTTGGATGCCTGCTAGGAGCCTTGGTTGGCTGAGCGGTTGGCATCTTTGACGGTGATCTAGTTGGTGCCTGGATTGAAGAATTCGTATTGATGTATATGTTAAAAATTGGTAAGCATAAAAAGTAGCAGGTGCACCTACGAGAATCTCACCTTTGTTGGCTGTTTACTGGGAGCCTTGGTCGGGTTCGCCGTGGGCTTTTTGGTAGGTGCGGCAGTTGGGCGCTTCGTAGGGACCTAGTTCGAATAAACGTTTATGGATTAGTAAATTGTAAACAAATGACATACATTGACCAACCATCTGTTCTAACCTTTGTCGGCTGGGCTGTGGGCTTTTTGGTAGGTGCAGCAGTTGGGCGCTTCGTAGGGACCTAGGGTTCAGAGCATCGGTTCCTGATTAGTAATTGTGGACCAATAGATATGTTGATTGANTCCTGATTAGTAATTGTGGACCAATAGATATGTTGATTGATAGTCTTTCCTTACCTTTGTTGGCATTTTGCTTGGAGCCTTGGTCGGGTTGGCTGTGGGCTTTCTGGTAGGTGCGGCAGTTGGGCGCTTCGTAGGGATCGATATGAGTGAGTTGTGAACAAATGATATTCATGTACGAACTACATTCGTCACTTGTCTGTCCTTACCTTTGTCGGCTGTTTGCTAGGAGCCTTGGTCGGGTTGGCCGTGGGCTTTTTAGTTGGTGTGGCGGTTGGGCGCTTCGTAGGGACCTAGAGTTCAGAGCATCGGTTCCTGATTAGTAATTGTGGACCAATAGATATGTTGATTGATAGTCTTTCCTTACCTTTGTTGGCATTTTGCTGGGAGCCTTGGTCGGGTTGGCCGTGGGTTTGTTGGTAGGTATGGCAGTCGGGCGCTTTGTAGGTAATGTGTATTGATGAGTTACGAGGATGGCAAACCGACATGTGAAACTCAGACTAAATCATAATATTGTACGTTGCTCTCACCTTTGTTGGCTGTTTGCTAGGAGCCTTTGTTGGGTTTGCCGTGAATTTGTGAGTAGGCTTCATTGTCGGTTTGGATGTAGGATTAGATGTGGGCGCTGCAGTTGGTTGAATGATATTGATATCTGCAAACGTAATGATTTTGTTAGCAAAGTATATGTTTTACATTGTCATTCAAAAAGTTCTGTGTGCACTGACCAAGCTCAATGAATTCGCAAGTACACTTCGATGTTGTGCCAGGAAAAGCGCCATACTTGTCACAGTTAATGTCGCCTCCTGGTTGACGCCATGACAAACAAGCTTGGAGATGCACTTTGTCAGACCACTGACCATCCTCGTACTTTCCTTCACATGGAATGTTCATCTGCCTTGGAACAAAAGTAAAAGTTCCCGAAGTCTCTATATCCGCGCAGCTGTCTCGTCCTCCTTTCTTGTCGTCGTACTTGATTCTCCAGTCATTTGCAATGTCAGCATCTCCGAGAACTGTAACTGTACACGAGGCCCCATTGTTGGCGCAGTTACCGTCATTGGGTGAAGGCGTATCACCATTGCAAAGTGCATCTTGAGCAGTGTACATGGCGATATCATATCTTCCGTTGGCTGAATTGGCAGTAAATCTGGCAATATATTCGACAGAGATAGTGTCTCCTTTCTTGCAGCTGGTGGGATTACTGTCACCTACCAACATTGCTGTGAAAGAGTGTACGTCTTTTGCAGTGCATACTGGGTGCTTGTCGCCGTGCTCGTGGAAATGATTGTAGGCATTCGCCATACAAACGCTTGCACTGTACTCGGGGATGCTTGGTGGAGGGTTGTTGTCAATCCAGTGCGGGATATGCCTACAAATTCCATACTGGCAACCAATTCCACCTAATAAGGATCGGCGAACGTACGAGAATTAGATAAGATCAAAGAAAACGAAATCAAGAAGTACTCCAAGGCACTATTCGGACTTACAAGACTTTTCATCAGTGCCACAAAAGCCCTCGGGCGAGCAACATTCAGTAGCACTGTCACAAACATTTTGACTAGAATCACCCGCGGCTGCGACTCCACAATCTGGCCCGCTGCAAGCTCCAAAATCTGACTGACATCCCGCTGCACAATCAGCATTACTGCTCGTGCAAAATCCATCCTTGCTGCAACACTTCCGATTATCGCAGGTAGATCCAGTAGGGTTAAACGTCGGACTGTTTGGATCCAAGTCAATCGTTTGCCAGCCGCAGTTTGGAGATGCAGCGTTGGCGGAGAAGACAGTGCTTGTCATGGCGACGTGAGCTATCCATGTTGAAAGTTTCATTATTTCGAGTTCTTGCTTCAATCTACTTATATTGAAATACAGTCGAATTATCTAGTATCAGGAGCTACTAATAGACTAACAGCTTGGAAGATCGCCTTCGGGGCTCCTTTGAATTATTGTGAGGATCCTTCCAATGATCGGCGGCCGGGGGCTCGATAATATGACTTCGTATGATCGTGTTTGGGACGGAGAAGAGGGAGGTGGGGGCGTTGTAAGCGATCTTACGAAGGGGGCAATAGATGAGGCAATAGATTGGAGGCTTATGACCACTCACATTGTACGATTGGACATAAATTATGTCACATTGACTCAGATTTCGAATCCATAGTATCCATGAACACGAATGCGCTTTTTGTAATCGCGCATAACTGGCATTTTCAATCGAGAGATCTGGTGCCAGAATCAAGTGGTCATTTTGGTACAGCCTCCTCTTTTGAAAAACCGCATGTGATCCGCTTCGAAAAAACGTCTACTAATAATTGCTCTAACAAACTCGCAGGGCATCCTCGTGCCAGACGTCCAATGTAAGGGTGTGAGGATGCGGGACCGTTGCCTTCGGAATTGGATCGGCCTGAGGACTCTCATAAACAACTGCTTGTCTTGGCAAATTCATCTTTAATCTCTTGCTAACGATTACATAGCTCCTCCGTCCTCGGTATGTTCGCTTATCCACCAATCCAACCTTCCTTTAGCAACGAAGCTACTGCCTTCGGACCCAATCATCTACCTCTCGTACCAGTACAGACACGAGCGTTGAGTTGCTATTCCTTAGAACCACCAGCAGCAGCACCACGTCCACCCAAAAGATCAGCCCAACCAATGCTCATTGCATCAATAAGTGCTGGGTTTGAAAAGGGCGACTTCCTCGTGCGTGAAGAAAAAGGCTCAAATGTTTACTTCGACTTCTTTGAAGAGGCATTTAACTTTGTGTGTCAAAAGGGCTATACACAAATGCCAAAGCACGAAGAAAAGGAATACATGGATATCATAAAGATTGCTCACAAATCAGTTCCTGGAGGGTGCAGATTCAACACTGGCAGATTGCTCATGGTACTAAAGAAGAATCTGGTTCCTATTAGAGTCTCGACTGATGATGACGAGGAACCAACAGGAACGGTTATGGGTGATGGGAGTTTGAGTTACAAAAAAAGCGAGAAGGTAAAGAGGGGCAGGGCCAAGAACAAATTGAACGGAAGTGCTAATACGCTACCGACTGACTCGGATTCCAACTCGTCGTATTCGGCTGCGAGTCCAGTTCCTTCTTCGGCCTATTCCAGTGCCTCGACGTCCTATGCTGATAGTTGGGAGTAATAGGAAATGGGAACTTATACATGAACATTATGCATAATTGTCAATCGAAATATGCTACTATCATCACTTATTTCTCTAGGGATCTACTCCCAAGGCTTTGCGTACCTTATCAACCCATATCTTTGATTTGGCAGTGAGACGTTTGCAATCATCGTTATCTTTCTCGCCAAGGAACTGCTGGTGCACTTGCATTATTTGTTCAGGCAACTTGTACTTGTGTAATCCAATGGGTCTATGAGCACAGCACTCTTCTTCTTGCCCTACATCGTCTGGCTTTCCAGGCCAGTACCACCATTCTCCTTGCTCAGTTCTATTCCAAGTCAGCAATTTGGATGGTATCACGTATTCACGATGCTGCTTGTCACGTGCCGGCTCTGCGTCAACACTCAAATGCTGTTTCAGAGGTTGTGACTTCTTCAGTATCATGTGCTCTATCTTCACACTTGCCACGCTCGCCTCCAGTATGGCCCTTAGGCATCTTCCTATAGACCTCAGCTATATCATTCAGAGTTTTCCAACTCCAACAGACAGTCGCACCAACTATCATCGGTTCTCGTCCAGCTCTACGATGCGACATCCAATGTCCAAAGTAGTGATATTCATTGTATGGATCCCAGTTCTTCTCGTCTCGTACAAAGTACTTGAGATTGTCTGGGAAGAAGAACGTATCATAATCTACTTTGCAAAACCAGCCAGCTTGGTCTATATGATTTTCTTGGACATGTACCCAAGATCTCCACATCTTCTCCCAAATATGCCGACACACTAAATGATGCGATAGACAGTTAGCAACAAGGATGTCGTTCCAAACAAGTGTTTTGGAGGATTGCAAAGACAGCTCACCTTTCTTCTCAATATTTCCCTTGCGGTCTTGTTTAGGTTCACAGTCATTCCATGTACGTGTCATGTTGATAATATGGTTTGTAACTATCTTCAGGCTCGGCTATTTTATCACCGGTGAGTTGCCCTGCTACAATCGCATCTGAGAAGAAGTTTATTACGTCACATTTCTTGCCCCACGTCTACATTACTGCAACATTCGAAGATTGTGAGCTTTGCATTTCATTATTTTGAAGGAGAATATGAACTTACTAACGTCATAAATCTCTTGATTCCAGATGAATGGTATCATGCAATACACTCGATCTTTATCATAGTTTGCAGTGACCCCGGCTGATGATTTTGCAAGAACTGATTGTGCGTCGTCCACACCAACAAAAGTCTTTGTGGGATGGATTACGCTGCACAGATGCAATTGAAGTACCATTGTTCTCTGCAGTCAACAACCGAGAGTACCTGAATGAAAGCCCGGTAATCAATGATATGCCGACCAAAGAGATGAGAAAGATGATCTCAAAGCTTGGATCTTTTCGTTTCTTCATCCAGCCGGTGTTGGAGATGGTAGATGCCGTCATGTCTGCCCGATATCAATATGGTAGTACAGCTGGTGGCATTGAGTAAGAGTGCTCAATTGGCAAGCAGAGAGGAGCGGAAGGGAGGTGTGAGAGAGGAGATCTAATCGGTTAATAAAGGTATTAATTGATGAAATCAAATAAAGTTACCTTTAACAACTGAAGTCGTGTCAATCCTCTCCTCTCCCTTCCCCTCCTCTCGACCACACCAGCCCTCTGGACGAACCTCCTTTCGTCATCCCAACTCCCATGAGATTATGAAACTCAATAGTGCAAAAAGCAGCAGCGTGGATAGCCCGAATGCCAAGGTTAAAAAGTTGCGTCTGCTTCTACAAGCGGGTGCGCCGCTCGGTGCGGTGGATCAAAAGGCGAGAATGGAGGGGGTGGAAGATTGAGCGTATACTTGGCAATAATGATGCCATTGACAAGCATGCAGATGCTCAATTGAAGACTGATGACAATGAGAAGGAAATGGACGTCAAATATGCCAAGTTTGCACGAATGCAACAGGCTAGAATACCATTGGCTGCTATTCAAAACTCTGCTAGGATTCAGGGCATGGATGTTGATGAGTTGAACAAAGTCCTTGGAGTTACTCAAGACTTCGATGCGAAAAAGGCATCACGCAGAGCTGTCGATGAAGAAGAAGTGATGCGGGATGTAGTTCGAATACTCAACGATGAACTTGGAATGGTTGAAGATGGTGCTGCTGCAAGAGTTGATTCAAGAGATGATACAGCAGATTCAAAAGAAACCACAACAGACGAGCCTGAGATGTCAATGAAGCACTTGTACCAAACGGCATCAATATTTCCTTCCCATTGGGTCGAGATCATCCACTCACAGACCTAGTTCGTAAAATGGCCCACACTGTCCAAAAGACCTCTCGTTTCAACAATGCATCTAATGGCAACGAAATGATTGTTGACAATCAAACTCTCTATCATGCTCTTGGTGCATTCAAAGGAGTCCAATTTGCAAGAAACGAGTACAACTCTGCATTACTCGAGACTGGCATGAATTCAGAGTTGATTCACGCGAAGCGTCATGCCTTTGCAGAGATGGCAAGATCCATTGGCATGCCCATCGATATTCCAGGTTTAGACCAGCTCATTGCCCACATTGATTCGACTAATCGACATGAAATCCATCGTGCCAACATGCAACTCCAAGATGGATACCAACCTTTGCCGAAGTAGTGGAAGGGATGGAAATGTTTGAGGGCACTCGTTATTTATCAAGTAGTGCTGGTGGCGGATTGGCGTTTGTACCTCTTTTGGATGGTCAGCATGTTGGTATTGCTGATGGGTACAAGCGCCGTGGAGAACTATACATTTGGATTGTATCATCACCCGATGACAATAATGGACATAGTTATGCCTACATGGCATATGAAAAGGGTAGCTTTTTCGCGAAGCATGGAAGCGGATCTAATTCTACCAAACCCTCTGCGGCACTAGCGACGGTTGGACGTATCATCATTGACTTTGATGCTGCCATTGAGAATGGCCACTTTCTTTCTATCGGACGAGATGATATGATTGATGGGATTCGACTCAAGCTGAAAGAACACAAAACAAATCAGCAAGTGCTGGCTCAAAAGAAGGATGATGCAGTCGGTGCTTCTGACATGATACTTTTTAGCCAAATCCCAGATGAATACTGCTATTTAACCTGGCCTACAGTGGCTGGATTCTCACTTACATCGAAGTCGTGGGAGACGTCATTACTGACTGATTGAGAGACATAGTCTTTGATCCAGATGTATTTGATCGTTTAGTTCTACCGGAGACTCGCAAACGCATGATCAAGGCTCTAGTTAGGCACACGAATTCGATTAGTGGCTTTCAAGACTTGATCAAGGGCAAGGGCACAGTTTTTTACTTTACAGTTTACCCGGCACGGGTAAAACTTTGACTGCCGAAGCATTAGCTGAACTACTTGGGCGTCCTTTGTACAGCATTTCGATGGGAATACTTGGGACTACCGCCGATCAGCTAGAGCGTCGATTGGGAGAAATCCTACAGCTTTCTGAATGTTGGGATGCACTCTTGTTTTTAGATGAAGCGGACTCATTTCTCGAGGCTCGGAGTTCCAACTCTTCTCTCGAGAGGAATGCAATGATTCTGTCATGCTCCGCTTGGTAGAGTACCATCAGGGCATCATGTTTCTCACCAGTAACAGGATTGATAGCATCGACTCTGCATTCAAGACGAGAATCACTTTGGCAATGCAGTATGAACAGTATGGACCCTTGGATATCGAAGGACGAGCTAAAGTCTGGGAGAATCTGCTGGTGAAATCAGGCTGTAGTGGCATCATGCACACTCTTGATCTCAGGGCACTATCAAAATTCCCCTTAAGTGGACGTGAGATCAAGAATGCTCTGCGCATTGCTGTGGCATTAGCCACAGATGATGAATCTGGCATTTCTAAGAAGCTTTTGGTTGATACTACTATGGTTGTTTGCGAAAGCAATGACACAATGAAATCCAATTGCAGTTTTAAGATGACATCAAATCGTCGTTGTTGGAGCTTGCGATCGTTCAAGAACATTTAAACAGATGGAGGGCTTCTATTAGATGCGTGTTTTAGTTGCTCATTGACTTGACAGATAAACCTGTGTCAAAGACAAAGTTTCGGAAGCAAACGAAGTTCATGGGAACGCCTCGATAGAGACTCTTTTCTCTTTTAGGTAGAACTAATAGTTCAATGCACACCTGATTTGCCTCTTTTAATTCTTTTATATCTATTGATGCCTCATAATTTCCTCTTCTTGGGGATTGACTTCTTTGGAATTGACATAGCAGGTGCAGGAGCAGCATTGACAGGTTGTTCTTTCTTTGAATAAATCTTCACTTCGTGTTCGTATCTTTTTGCATCCCAAACCTCCCATTTCCTCCATGTATCCTGCTCATCGTCAGTGAGTGCATACCATCGTTCTTTCAGTATACTGTTGATGTGATCCTGCGAGAAAGCGGAGGTGATTGTGTCAGGCAAATGATTGGATGTTTGAACAGACATAGAACGTGCCTACCTTATTTTTCCTCTCGGCGCCAGTCAGTGAATTCTTCACTTCTTTACGCGTAGATTTGCAGAATAGAGTAAAGGCTTTCTTGTTTTCATGCGGCTCTTCTTTGCCGTCATATTCCGGAAAAGGGACAAATTTACCATCAGGACCTATTGCACCACCCTCTTTCTCTTCTTCTTTGATGTCAACCTCAGAGGACTTTCTCTTCTTTGTCTCTGCTTGAGTTTCTGTCTTTTTCTGGAAGAAGTTCTTGATGGGCTGCACGCCATCCAATTGATTCAAAGCTCTCTGTACTTCTGCGATCTGATTCTCAATGTCTGACACATTCTTCTCTAGAGTTGCTCTCTCCTCCGCGAACTTTTTCTCAGCAGCTGCACGTTTCTTTGCCTGGAGCTCATTGAACATGGGCAATTTGATCTCGCCTTCAGGTAGTGGCTTGCCTTCTTTCTCGGCATCTTCAACCATCTGTTTTTCCATGGCCTCTACCTCTTTCTCTGCGGCTCTCATAAGCTGCTCACATCTTCGCCCAATCGTCTCGGGTGGCAAGCTTTTCATGAAGTAATCAAAGCGGAAATGGCTGCTCCTTCTGATGGCAAACTTTATTGCTTCCCATTGGCCGTATCCATACTGCGCGATATGAGCAATGAATAACGTGTTAAACAACATAATCAACGAAGAATACGAAACACATCCAAACCGACACTCACTTTGTGAGCCCAGCAAAGTAAGAACCTGTCTTCTTGAGCTGTAAACTTCTTATCCTTGCAGTTGACGTGAGTGAACTGGAGTTCTCTCCATGGGTTTTCAAATAGCGATATTAATACTTTCGTGCCGCGCTGAAGACCCTTGATATCTTCAATCCTCTTCTCTCCTTTCTCGATCAACTTCACCACCCGCTCATATTCGTGCTCGGTAAATCGCTTCTTTCCAAAGTTCTCATCCCAGAACGCCTCTGCATAAGTCTTGACCGAGTTTACAGGCTTGCCAACATCGATAGCAATCTAAAATGAACAGTTGAAAGAGAGGAAGTCAGTAAAGGTAATGGATGATCAGCGATAGATGCTATCAATTGGCTTACTTTCGAATAGTTGTGTCTGCCGTATTTTGCACTGGCTTTGACAAATATGGAATAGTGGTACCTACTCCAGTCAGAGAAGCCTTCAGAGAGAAGGCGCTTCTTTTCTGCGATCTGCTCGTCAGTCAACAAAGGTGGCAGGGTCTTGGGCGTCTCTTCCTCTTCATTTTTCTCATCTTCCTTTGCAGGTTCAGGATCGTCATTTTTAGCTTCGGTGTTGGCCTTTGAGACTTCATCTGTTGTGACAGCTTCTCCATCAGTTTGGCCGTCGACCTTTTCCTCCACTTCAACTGTGGTTGCCTTTTTAGCCCCAGTGGCTATTGATTGCACATCTGGAGGCAAAGCCCTGAACGCCTGCTCCTCAATGTCTTGCAATGCAAAGAGAGCTGTGCGGTCAAACATCTGCCATTCCTCGATTCTAGGTAGACGTAGCATTTTGGGCAGTTGGATTTCTTTCTTGACTTTCTTCTTGGGAGGAGCCACACCTTGTTGCGCTACTTGCTGCATGTACAATTGATTCTCATTGTATGCCACGGTTCGTCTCTCACGCTTCCCAACATCAATGATCCCCATGATTTCCGCCTGAAATTGCGCGTTCCTTGCCTCTTCAGAGTAATCAACGCCTTCAAAAGTCTGAGCATTCATACCTCCATCTAATTTGAAGTCAAGCATGTCACCCTTTTGCGCAGCCTGCAGTTTATCATTCAGTTCCTGTGTCTTCATTTTCCCATATCCCAAAATCATATCAATCTAGGAAAGGAAAGTGTTATGGAGGTGTTAGCAGGAGGCATACACCTACATGACATGTAAGACAGAGACAACTGCAACCACTTACATCATCGTCAGTGATGGAAGAATCTTTCGACTTGAAAATCTTATCAGCCCCGAATCGTACGGCATCGAGCAACTCTTCACGGGACAACTTGTCTTTCTCTTTCAATCTACCTTGCTGCACAACCATGGCATCTAGCTTAAGCTTCTGCTGGGCACGCTCCACAACTTTTTGTTCAATTGTATCCTCCGTCACAAGTCGAAACACCTGAACTTCTCTCTTTTGGCCAATTCGATGAGCACGATCTTGTGCCTGAAGATCTGCTTGAGGATTCTGCAGAAAATCAAAGTAATGTGATGCTTAGATCATAATAATAATTATGGAACAATGTAGAGCAGAAAAACGTACCCAATCAGAATCATACAAAATTACCACATCGGCTGTCTGGAGGTTGATCCCCAAACCACCAGCTCGAGTTGATAGCAAGAACATGAATTTCTCCGAATTGGGAGCATTGTATGCATCAATGCGTTCTTCTCTCTCCTCATAAGTTGTATTTCCATCAATGCGGCAGTATTGAAATCCTCGCATGTGCATGTAGTCCTCCAAAATATCTAAAATCCTAGTCATTTGTGTAAACAGCAGCACCCTGTGGCCACGCTCCTGCAGCCTCACGAGAAGCTTATCCAACAGCACCATCTTGCCGCAATTTTCCACCAGATGTTCGCCCAGGGGTGGCAAACTCCTATCTTCAACACCAGGAAACAAATAGGGATGTCCCGCACATTTTCGAAGCTGCATGACAATATTCAACACTGCAGTGCGGCTGCCTCCTCCTCCACCCATCACAGACTTGCCAGTCAAAGTGTCGAGATCCCTCATGAGAATGTCCTTGTACAACTTCTTCTGCATTGCACTCATTCCAGTAAAGAGAATTGTCTCAGTCTTTGGCGGCAGACTCTTCTCCACGTCGGCTTTTAGCCTACGAAGCATGAATGGACGGAGGATCTTATGCAACTGCGAGATCAACTTATTCTTTTCGTCAGCGTCGTCAATGTCAAGATTGAACCATTCATCAAACTGTTCTGCGGATGCAAAAACATCTGGTACCAAGAAGTTGAGCAGTGCCCATAGCTCATGCAGATTGTTCTATTAATAAGTAATAATAGTTCAATTGTGTTAGAAGATGCGTAATGTGAACTCAGGCATACAATACATAATAGACAACTCACCTGCAGCGGCGTCCCAGTGAGCAACAGTCGAAACCTAGTCTCCAAAGTCCTAACCACACGGGAAAACGTCGACGCCTCGTTCTTCAAACGATGTGCCTCATCAATAATTAGATATGACCAAGCAAATTTATTGAATACATTACGCTCCAAATTACAAATCTCATAGGTGGTGACACAGACGTGCCAATCTCTCTTTTTTGGATTCATGACATTATCAATCAGGTCTTGTCGTTCTTGTTTGTTGCCGTGGAATTTGACTGGTTTGATCTTTGGTGCCCAGCGTGCCAATTCGTTCATCCAGTTGGATAGAGTGGACTTGGGGACGATGATTAGATGCGGGCCGGTGTCTTGTTTGAATTCTAGCATATAGACTAGGATTGAGATGGATTGCATTGTCTTTTGATTGAAGAGAGTTGTAAGACATGATGAGCTGGTTAGATTCTTGATTTGTTACAGCATGTATGTTGTGATGGGAGCATAATATGCGAATAATTCCAAATTGCACACCCATGTTATCTCAGCAGCAGCAGCAAGTCTAAAGCAAACTGCTCTGCAACTCTAGCCATGTGGGCATCCTCACATTCCATTCCAAGCAAATTGCCTACACAGTTGAAGTTCAAGACAAAAGTAGATATATTCGAAGACATTCACAAAGCAGGCTCAATCAATCAACACCCAAAACACCTCTAAATTACTTCAACTCATGAATAACAAATCATTTCACATACCTTGCCTGCAATAATGGCATTACAAAATGAAAGATGCGCCTGTTAGCCTTTCACCCAAAAACACAATCCAACAAAGAACAATCTTTTAACTTACCCAACCCTGCAGTAATGGTAATATAAAATGAAAGACGTGTCTGTTAGCCTACAACAAAGAACAAATACACAGCATCACATCCACACAACACTCACCCATTTCATCAGCCAAAATACCATTAACCCCATTCTCCTGCAATCGAATCATCCAATTCAACCCCTCCAATTGATACTGTCTCATCTTACCACCATTCGTGCCCAACGTCGAAGGCTGGACCGTCAAATAAGTAGCCTCGTGTTCATCTGCCTCTTCGCGTTCTTCATTTGCTTCTTCCAAGTTTTGTTCGGAGAGATCTTTGGATGGTTGGCGTACTATGGATGGCTTTTTGTCTTCCTCCTCTTCTTTAGCATCGTTGGAATCATCATCATCGTCATCATTGTATTTGGCCTTCTTTTTCCCATCAACCTTAACACCACCAAAATGAGCAAATATATCACTCTGCTTCAATAAAAACTCCAATCGCCGTTTCGCCTGATCGGCCTTGGCCTCTACCAATTCGGGTCTTGATCCAATATCCTCTTTCTTTTTTGCCTTTTTCTTCTTTTCATCATCACGTCGTACTATTGGGGTAGGAGCCTCACGATCATGACGACGGCCTGAAACTTGAACGTCGAGAGAATGTGCTTGTTGGGAGGCGGCACGACGTGCTAATATCTCAGTGTCGCGTGCGTCGCTTTCTCGATTGTATCGAATTAGATCTTTTTCTGCCAATTCTTCATATTGTCTTTTTTCATCGGATGAGAGAGCCTTCCAGCGGAGTGATACTTCTTTGGTTAGGTCGCCGACGCTGAGGTTAAGCTCTGCTTTGATTTTGGAGGAGTTGATGCGTTGAAAATATGTGTAGGCTGAGGTGGGTGGGGCGATTTTTGGGGAGGTTGTGGAGGAGGAGTCGGGGGCGACTGCTACCCATGAGGAGCGGTCTTCTTTCACCATGGTTTCACTCTATTATGGCGTTAGAGATCAAGTTGCAACTGACTGCATGCCACTGACTGCCACCGATATAGAATTATAGAGCTTCATTAATACGTGCATGAAATATCACATTTATTATTTATTCAATGTCGGCTTTTACTTATCTATTTAATTGAATGAATTTCATCTAACTACAATTTACTTATGGCTACATTATCAATCCATCAAGATGATGATTGACTGGTAGATATGTAGTTTGCAGTCTTTGGTAGTGCATACATCATCATCATGCCAAAGCAACAGAGCAATCGAAATCGATGACAGCACCTGACTATCAATCATGGCACCTCAGAGCCTGTTCCCTCCTGACGCGGTAACACTCGTCAAGGATATTCTCAGACAAGATTCGTACACATCAAACATCTCTCATTGAGCGTCTCAAATCCAAGTATCCCCATCACAGTTGCACTGAGAGATAATACGAAACTTTTATCCGCAATACAAAAAAGAAGTCTAAGATTAGAGACCTTATTACCGTGAATACCAACGTGAACAGTTTATCACTGATTACAAGGAGCATTTCAATGAATGGAAAGAATGAAACATATATTGGGTGAAGAAGATTCAGACAGCGTGGCCAATGTCGCAGCCGCTGCTGCCAAGATTATTCGTTCGCCAGAGCAAGGTTTCACCCATTCCAAGGAGCAAGGAGGCCAATGTCGACAACTTGGACGCTCATCGGCCCGCCGGATTGGTTTTATCCAAAAAATACAATGCCAGTGCCGGCGAAACGACAATCGAACTAATTGTAGTACCGCAGGGAAAGCTTGGAATCGACGTTCTAAGTGTCCTTATTCGCAACACAAAAGTGTGCAACGTAGTCAACAAGAATAATCCAACCTCATTGCTAGAAGTTGGTGAGTCATCGTTACTCTCAATGGTATCAATTTGAGCAATGTCAAGGTTGGTCTCGATCTCGGAGCTCGGACTACATTGTTTAAATCTGAGGCTACCAAAGGGCCTATGAAACTGCTGGTGAGGAGGTACAATCCTGGGAGGCCGACCATGCGAGTAGCCAATGTTGTAGCCGTTGCTGCCTCTTCACCAAAACAACCAAATGTTTATACGTGTGATACAGCGGAGGATGAGCCTGATTCAAAAGTCGAGACTTGTTACCACGGACATTCCAACTCAGTAGCCAATGTTGCAGCCGCTGCTGCGAAAATCGTCGAGAGGTTACCGCAACCTGCTGTGTGCTCACCAGAACAACCAAATGTTTATACGTGTGATACAGAGGAGGTTGAGCCTGATACAAAAGTCGACGCCGATGTGAAAGTCACCTGTACAATCTTGTTCAGTGACTCTATCAATCTATAGGCAAGAAACAGATGATGAGGCAGAAGTTATTGCAGATGCAATACAATAAAACAGACCAAATAGAAGCGGAGGTTTCATCAGCAGACTCATATTGACGAGGCACAAACTAAGTGAGCAAGACAAACACTTCATTGGAAGTTCCTATTTTGGTGACAAGAAGAGTTTACCCAAGTGCATGCATAAGATCTGATTTGATTTCCAATCATAGTATCATTTAGTTCAATCTGTACTTGTTTGAGTACTTGCAAATATCATTTAGTTCAATCTGTACTTGTTTGAGTACTTGCAATAGCTCTGCAACTTAGAAAAGTATATTTGATCTACGGTCATCTTATACTTCTTTCGATCCACGTGTTGATTATTAATCATTCCTAACGAGTTGGAGGAGCTACATCAAGTGATCTATCATGATTCCTAATTCGTTTGATATTTGCATGTTCGCTTGCTGTTGCTTGATGAAACCAATAAGTACCAATGCACTCCAGCCAGTTTTTACGCCAACTCCATCCAGTAAAACCCGAAATGTGATAAAGTGTGTGTGGCGTAAATAAGTACACAAAACGTTTCTTGCCTTCAACATGTGATTTCACATCAGACTCACACATCACGTGACCTTTGAGCTCAAATCTCGCTAAGACGTTATGTCACGTCAACCTGAAATGAAGCACATTGTGGCCACAAATGCCACAGTAGACAATAGATTCGTTTTGGTATTCATTATGCTTCTTGTGCATAATGCAATTGACACTCAATTAGATTTATTTTAGCTTCTACCATTGAAGTACTGCTGTTTAAAGCCACGTAGTTAATATTAATATGGGCATACCATTTGCAAATCTACATGAAGTAGCAATGGATTGAATGCTCTGTACTGCATTTCAAAACTCCATTGTGTTGCATGTAATCCATGTGCAATATTTGCCAGCGACAATTTGCAGCATCACGTCTGCAACGTTTCATACTGTCCAAATACAAACATGTGTGGCTGCCAACAAGTGTCTGGTACAATAACAATAACCCCATAACTTGTCCACTGTATGATTGATGATGTATATTGATATTCTTCTCCAATTCGGGTTGATTGTTGTTTGGTTTCATTTACCTTTGTTTTGATATCAAATATGATACGCTTTCGTGTTGTACAGTTGTGTTATTTGTTGTATGTGGACCATGGATCCATGTGCAGTTTATGCTACAAAGTACACTTTGCATCTAAGGCCAATGATGTCAGCAAGATCCACGGGTATGTGTTCAGCTTGCTGAAAGTGATGTACATGAAAGCCAATCTCAATTGGCGATCATGCCCATCACTTTCGTCGCCAGCATCCATCGATGGCAATAATAGGCAGCCCATAATTCTAGTCAACCTAGTTATTGACATCAATGAATTCACACTGCTTAGCAGTTGACTACGAATTTGCAACTAAGTAGAAAACATCATCATCATGACTACCCAAGAGAGATCGAGGTGCAAAAGATTGGCAAACCCACAATGAAGTCCTTTGAAGCTCTCCGGAAAGATCTCCAAGTTATCGCCTGCAAGTTGAAGACAACACTGTTTCCTGAAGGCGCAACTTATGGGCACGACGTGGTACTGATCTGTGAAGAAGATGAGTACGGCTCCTACATCGGCAACCAGAACTACGCCTACAGCAAACCGGTGCCACCAGAAGATTACGGAGTCGCCATCATCGATATAATGACTGAAGTGCCTCCGCTGCTATCAAATCGAACCATAGAGGCCCTACGCAATCCATCATTGAAGCAGTCGATTCCGAGAAATGAGAAACTCAAACGTCCGGTCGTCGATTACGATATGTGTCAGCACTACAAGATGCTATCTCACATCAAAACACACATTCCACTAACCACCGAGGAAAGAGCAAAGCTAAAAGCTGGAATCTACCTAAAATGGGATGGAGAAGTCATTCTCAGAAGCTTCATCAACGACATGACCACAGGCATGAAAGATGCCTCGTTATGGAAGGTGCAGATCCAGCCGCAAGATGCTGGCGACCACCTAGTTGAGCAGATGTACGAAATTGATCCATTCGAGACCAAGGCAATGGCTGAATGGGAAACAAGGCCCACTGGAAATAGTCCTGCGAACAGTGTGTCCAGTGCTTTCTGCGCAAAGCAGACAAGCTCAAGATCCACAAGAAGGCCACTGCCAAACAAGTCGTCTATCTCAGTGCAGCCAATGTACAAGAAGAAGCAGAGCAGGCAGCGGAACAGGAGGAGCAAGTCAACATGGTTTTAGAAGCCATGGAAAAGAGCGGCAAGCAGGTGAATGCAGTAGCAACGACGAATGCCAAGATGGAAGCCACCATCGCCGAGCTAACCAAGCAGGTAGCCAAGCTCACCAATATGAATTGCAATTTGGTGAAAGCGTTGATCGCTGCAGGAGCAAAAGTGGCTGACAGAAACAATGCAGAGAAAGCAAAGGAAAAGGAGAATGCATCAGGCAATCGCAGCAGGAAGCGTGGAAGAAGTGGCCAAGCTAAGGAGTGCCAGTACTGCAACAAAACTCACAAAAATGCAGGAATGTACTGCCTCGACCGCATATGCAATGCCTATCTCAGACCTGACCGGTGGAACGGCACTGATGTCGATGAATAGGATAAGCCGGGTCCATTAATGTAGCAAATCTAACAACTAATATCAATATTAGATGTGAAAATAACTACTGGACCCTGCTGGCTGACCAAGTTGAAGAGTCAGATAACCTTGTAGAGATGTGCAACAATGAACTGGAGAAAATGAATTGCACATTGATGTAATATGAATGGTAACCAGCAGTATATAATATTTGCGGTGGCGAGGAGTGCGTCTTCGGTGTTTTGGCAGTTGTGTGCATTGCAATTTTGTGAGATGCCATGGAGTTGAAATTATGTCGGAGAATAAGTCATTGTGTGCAATGGCTATGCCATTTCTAACGATGAACAGTGATCGTGTGGCATATATTGATCACTGGGCGTGGTCGGTGACAATGCAGATGGCTTTGGTGGCTGTTTACAATAGAAGGATGTGCCGAGCTCGTGCGAGATGGTGGCTTGGCTAGCCAAGACAATTACGCTTGATGTGACGTGCAGCTGCCTTGTTCAATAAACAAGCAATAGTAAGCAGCGCGTGTAGTGGTTAGCTCCGCCATGTAGTGGCAGCGGGGTCCTGGTCTGCTTACGAGTGCAGGCTGAAACCGATGCCATGGTTTCGAACAAGGTTGGTGATCTGAGCTCTTTGCTTGCTGATTAGGAGAGAGAGAGGTCGTGATCTGTCGTGAGTTGATTCTCAGTGCCATAGTGAATGGATTCTTCTTCACGATCAGATTCATTACTCTCTACATAGGAATCTGTGGCTTATACGGTAGTCATAAGGCACAATTCTTTGCGTGAATGTTGCTGTGAGAATGCCTTTTGTGACTAACAAATTGTTGGAGTTGCGTAGGAATTCAATGGAAATCAACGAACAAATTGTTGGTATCTAATGGCAATTAGTTGGTTTGAGGTGAATTCACGTGAGCAAACAAATGTGATTTGAGTAACGTTACCGGACTTATGTTATTATTAATTGCATGCCGCAAATGATGATGCTGTTTGGAGTGCTGCCATATTCGATCTTGTTCGATAGAAGATATCCAAAGTGGTGCTTGTTTGGGTTTTCCCTATAGGTTAATAGGTTACATCGCTACCAGATGCTGGTCAGAGTGCTAGAGGTATTTGATCTTGTTGAAACAGGTGTGAGCGATAGCGCTTTGTGTAAAATGAAAATAAAATGGCAGCTCAGCTGCATCACGTGAATCATCTATCACTGATTCGTTTGATCTATTTGATGCTGAAGTGCAGTTGCTTGCTGTTCTACCAATGCACTCCAGCCAGTACTCGCCAAGAGACGGCTCCAACCACTTGTTTGATGGAAGATACCAATGTAGAAAGTAGTGCTCTGGTTAGGTTTTATCCCTATGTAGCTGTTGAAGACTTAGTTCAAACTGCAGTTTGTAGTTTGAAGTTACCCCAAATCACTCCCGCCATTCTTGCACTCCGATCCGAACCCCATCGCCCCGCCTCCTCCGCCCACCGATGATAGTAGATAGTACTCCGTGAGTGCCAGCTTTGTTCTGGATCCTCTGGAATCTTCTCTATCCATGGAGGCACGCACTGTGCTCTAGAGCTGTTGGTTGGGCCAACTCCAGCCAGTATCAATGCCAGAACCACACAATTTTCTAACGGCAGTCGCCGATGTCCAAGGAAGCGGCAGCAATGCAGCAACAAATCCCAGAGGGAACATTGGCTCATAATTTCTCCAGAGGTGATTGTCATCACATTAATTGAACGATAAGAACAATCCTTTGGATTTGCTACAGAACACGATATTAGTGGCCGTAGTTTCGAACAAGTAAGTTCTCTTGCAGTCAATGCTTCCATCACGAGATGAGTAGTACACTTGAACTTGCACTGCATGTTTTCTTTTCGTCATTCTCATTCATATTCATATAGCATCCATTCTCAGCTTCCTGCCTCAACTGCTCTCTGTAGAGTTCTAACTACAGAACCATGACCATCGACGAAAACAAGGAGACAACAGGCGATGACGCCACCCTAACCACCGCAGCTGCCGACGAAGAATTGGGCAAAACCGATCATGAACCGGTAGCACCCCTCCCAACCTTCCGCAAACGAGTCCAAGTACTCTCCGACCTAACCGGGATGAATCTAGCCGAACTATCCGGTCATCGTGCCTCCCGCGCCGATCGTCTCACGGTCCAAGAACTCACCGTACTGCTCAACATGGATCCCGAGGCGGTAGTAAATCAACATCGTAGACGTCGTCAAAAGAGTTCGTCCGATATTATTACCAAGTTTGGACAGGCGAATGCCTTGAAGGGTGATGATTTACGATTGGCCGAGGAGGTGGAACGATTTGGGACGATTACGGAGAGAACCGAGAAGGGGAGGACGGAGGCGGCGAGTATTGGTACTATTGAGGATCATGAGGGGTTGGAACCGCCGGATGATTTTGTTTATAATCATGTTGGGTTGACTTCGGTTCAGGTGAGTGTTTGCTGATACTGATGCATCATTTATATGTGTTGTTAGGGTTGATCATTAGCACAGTACTCATACTCATTTTGCAAATTCTGATACTACCCCAGGCTGCCGCTCTTCTCAAAGAGTACGGTCCCAATCAACTCCCCGAAAAGGTTGAGCCCAAGTGGCTCATCTTCTTTCGCTTGCTCTTCTGCGCACCCATGCCCATTATGATTTGGATCGCCGTAATTATCGAAGCTGCCATTCTCAACTGGCTCGACATGGGCATTCTTCTTTTGATTCAGTTCACCAATGCGTCCATCTCCTTCTACGAAACCAACAAGGCGGGAGATGCAGTGGCAGCTCTCAAGTCGTCTCTCAAACCAAGTGCAACTTGCAAGCGTGATGGGAAGTGGGAGGTTGTGGATGCTACTCAGCTTGTTCCTGGTGATTTGGTCCTCCTCGGAAGTGGATCTGCCATTCCTGCCGATTGTCGCATTAACGACTCGGAGATTGACGTGGATCAAGCTGCTTTGACGGGAGAATCTCTTCCGGTGACGATGTACAAGGGTGACTCCTGTAAGATGGGATCGACAGTGGTTCGGGGTGAGGTTGAGGGTACTGTTGAGTTTACCGGTGCTAATACCTTCTTTGGTAAAACTGCCAGCTTACTCGAAGAAAGTCACGAGCTTTCCCATCTCCAAAAGATTCTCATGACGATCATGATGGTGTTGGTAGCTTTGTCGGTCACGTTGTCATTGATCTACTTTGCCTATTTGCTTGTGAAGGGTGAGAGTCTCAAGGAAGCCTTGTCTTATACTGTCGTCGTCTTGGTGGCCAGCATTCCTTTGGCAATTGAGATTGTAACTACGACAACGTTGGCAATTGGAAGTAAGGAGTTGGTGGCCGAAGGCGCCATTGTTTCAAGGCTTGCTGCTATCGAAGATCTTGCAGGCATGTCTATCTTGTGTTCTGATAAGACAGGAACTCTCACAATGAATAAGATGGTACTTCAAGATGACACTCCAACTTATAGTGACGGTGAAGATCAATCATCTGTT
Organism: Cyclotella atomus; assembly: GCA_036939935.1. Lineage (NCBI taxonomy): Eukaryota > Bacillariophyta > Thalassiosirophyceae > Thalassiosirales > Thalassiosiraceae > Cyclotella > Cyclotella atomus. Next base: position 5,798 of record JALLPI010000134.1, on the reverse strand, counting down.
CTCGTTTATGCCGCCATTGCTGCCAAGTGGAAGGAACCTCCAAGGGATGCATTGGATCGTTTGACACTTGGCTCTGTTGACTTTTCCAAACTCGACTTCTACAAGCAGCTTGATTATCTTCCTTTTGATCCTCAGATCAAACGAACTGAAGGCACTGTTGAGGATACTCGTACTGGAGAGGTGTTCAAAACTACCAAGGGAGCTCCTCACATTATCCTAAATTTGCTTCCTAAAGACGATATCGCTGTGCGCGATAAGGTGGAAGCCGATGTTGCGAGATTTGGTGCTCTCGGAATCCGATCTCTTGCCGTAGCTCGCACGGATTCAGCCTCGGGACAATGGAAGATGATGGGTTTGTTAACTTTTCTGGACCCACCCCGTGAAGATACAAAAAAGACCATCGCGGATGCTAAAGAATATCAGGTTGATGTCAAGATGATCACGGGTGACCATCTCTTGATTGCTCGTAATACAGCCCGTCAGTTGGATATGGGTGATAGGATCTTCACTGCCGAACGTCTTCCACTTCTTGATGAAGAGACCAAACAGAAGCCTGAAGGACTCAGCGAGACCTATGGAGATTTGTGCCTTGTTGCTGACGGCTTTGCTCAAGTCTACCCTGAGCACAAGTATCTCATTGTCGAATGTTTGCGAGAGATGAACTATACTGTAGGTATGACTGGTGATGGAGTTAACGACGCACCCGCCCTCAAGAGAGCAGACGTTGGTATTGCTGTAGCAGGATCGACGGATGCTGCTCGTGCTGCAGCTGACATCATCTTGACACAAGAGGGACTGGGAACGATCATCTTTGGAATCTTCATCGCTAGAGCCATCTTCTCGCGCATCAATAACTTCGTCACTTACAGGATTGCAGCGACCCTTCAGCTGTTAATCTTCTTCTTCATTTCCATCTTTGCATTTCACCCAGCTGACTATGATGAAGAGTGGCCTGAGTTCTTCCACATGCCTGTTATTATGCTGATGCTTATCACCCTGTTGAATGATGGAACGTTGATCACCATCGCCTACGACAATGCAGAACCCAGCCATGCTCCGAGCAGGTGGAACTTGACTTGTCTGTTCACTGCAAGTTCAACCTTGGGCATGGTTGCGTGTATCTCTTCGCTCCTTTTGCTTTGGTTCTTGCTCGACAGCTGGAATCCTGATGGCTTTTTTCAGAGTCTTGGAATGCAGGGCGTGGAATATGGCCAAGTAATTACTGCAATTTACCTGAAGGTCTCAATTTCAGGTAAGTCTGTTGACTATTACTCCTCGTGCATTACTCCATATGAACGAATATACATCTCACTGTGTTCGTTTGATTCATCAGACTTTTTGACCTTGTTCAGCGCTCGCACTGGCCAAAAATTCTTCTGGCAAATCCGTCCCTCTAAAGCGTTGCTTATTGGAGCATGCTTCGCCTTGTTTTTGTCATCTATCTTGGCAATCTTTTGGCCTTCTCTGATGATTGAAGGTATTCCCGTCGAAGGATTGAGAAATGATATGGGACTGTTCGGCTTTGTGTGGCTTTATTCGTTCCTATTCTTCCTTCTTCAAGACGGTGCAAAAGTACTTGTCTACAAGTGGATGTACAAGGTTAACTTCAATGACATTAGCACAACTGGTGTCGTCGTACTCCCGGAATCTGCCAAGAAGCTCATCGCAGACTTGGACGCAAACCTAAAAGAGGAAGGAATCTCTGTTCACCACTAAATCATGTGGTGATAGTAGACCGGCAGCTTAGAATAGAATTATGTAGGACTGACGGATACTCTTAGGAACAACGTAAGGTGAAACATATTTATTCGGTAGCAAACTATTTCTTGCGGCTCAATATCTAGCTTGGTGCAATAATGCAATCTCTGCCAGAACATGAAAGACAATTGCTCGTGTGTAGAAGATTGCTTGCTGGAATGAAATTGTGTGTAACTGTGGCTCGGTCACAGAAGAAAGGTTGTGGCAACATTTTCTACCTCCTCTTTGTCAACCATCACAACTCGGAACTAATGCCCATCGCATTACGAACTTTATCCACATACTTCTTCGACTTGGCATCCAGCTTCTTGTAGGATAACCCTTTTGTACTTCCAAAAAATTGATGATCCAAAGTCATAATTTCCTCAGGCAGCTTGTACTTATGCAATCCAATGGGTCTATGAGCACAACACTCCTCTTCCTCGCCAGCACCTTGGGGTTTGCCTTTCCAAAACCACCATTCGCCCTGCTCTTTTCTATTCCAAGTCAGCACCAAGTTAATCTTGTCAATGGTAATGTATTCTCTCAACTGATCATCGCGCGTGGGCTCAGCATCGATATTCAACTTTTGCTTCAGACACAAACTAGTAGTCACCTCCTCACTTGCCTCGGCTCTATCTTCACATTTGCCCCTCTCTCCCTTCATGGAACCCTTGGGCATGTCCTGATACACCTGAGCAACCTCCTTCAACGTCTTTTGACTAAAGCATGCAGCAGCACCCACAATCATCGGCTCTCTACCAGGAATTCTGTGAGGTTTGAAATGTCCAAAGTAATGGTGCTCCTCGTACGGATTCCAATTCTTTACATCTCGTACAAAGTACTTGAGATTATCCGGGAAGAAGAACGTATCATAATCAACTTTGCAGAACCATTCGGCTTGGTTTAAATGATGATCGGCCACGTATACCCAAGATCTCCACATTTTTTCCCAAATGTGTCGACACACTGAAAAGCAATAGACAACTTTTAGCATGTAATGTCATATGTCATTCGTCATTCCAAAACTGTTTCAAAGGCCACTCACCCTTTTTCATTACTTGACCAGTCCTTCTATCTTTTTGTTCAGGACAATCATTCCAAGTTCGAGTCATGTTGATGAATATCACATTGTCTGGGAAGGTCCCTTCGGGGTATTCCCAGTAGGGCTTATAACCCTGTTCGGGTGCATCAATTTTATCCCCCGTGAGCTGGCCGCCTACTACGGAATCGGTTAGGAAGTTAATAACATCACATCGTTTGCCCCATGTCTGCATAACTATACATAAGGATAGAGATACAACAAGATTGGGTTGATAAATTGCAATCAATTAAGGGACAATGGCACTGTTAGTTAGATTACTCACTGACATCATAAATCTTGGGATTCCAAATAAACGGTATCATACAATACACTCGATCTTTATCATACTTGCCACTGTTATCCAGCAATTCTTTCTCGGTCATATGCACAGACGCCTTGAGCTCATCTGGCACTACCGATGATGGGCCCGCTGCATTATTGTTTTGGAATTGGGGCCCGATGTTATTTTGCGCCGAGCCGGCTAGTTGAAGGCTTAGCTGTAGAGCTAGCAAGCTTAAAAGAACAGCGATAGATAGGAGCGTTCCGAGCAAGAGCTTTGCCACGTTCAGTTTGACTGGTTTGGATGGGCGGTTGCCACTGGAGGGGGTCGCCATGGTTGTTGTTTTGGTTTGGACCGTTGGAACAAGAGTTGGAATAAACGCAGAACAAAAGATACCTCTTTTTGCGTGCCGTGGAATCCGGATATTTCGCCAAAAATATTGGGGGTATCTTTTGATTCCTCACGCTTTTACAACGCACAAACCCATGATCTATCTCAATCTCGCCGCCGCCTTTGCCATCAAGATTGGTGGTTTCCATTCCTGTTGTCAGCAGCCGCCGATGGTGCTGTAGCCGACGCCGATGCTCTTCGACCTATCAGGACCTTCCTTGCAGCGCCAGCTCCTTCCTTCTTGGCACTGTGAGCAACGCTGAGCACAATCAGCCAGTGATGGCTCGCTCCGATCTGCTGTGCTACATCTGTCTCCGCCTCTACATACCTCCCTCGTCTCCAGCAGCCGCTGATGATGCCCTTGCGACCATCCACCGCGTCAGCTCCTGCCTTATCATCTGTCATGTTGGCTCCGAACTGCATTCTAACATGCCGTCTAGCTCATGGCTAATGATGTCATCGATGTTGATCTCCTACAGCAACCAAATCGTCGCCGTCACTTTCTTGATCCTTTCTTTTTGGAGTGCAGACATCAAGTAAGACTGTAATACCTATAACCAGTAAAACAGAAAATGGCGCCACCCTTTGACGGATGAAAGATACCCCTCCACGTGGAACAAGTCGGTTTTGGGATGTAGACCATCGCTGTAATTGTAATAATGAGACGATTGGCACTGTATTGGTTTTCAGCGATGAAGACACCAATGACAAAAAGATACATTTAATCGTTGCCATTAATATGATTGGTCATTACTTAGTGCATTAGGTGATCGCATGCTTTTTGCATGCTTTTTAATGGAGAGGCCAAAAAAAGAGGCGTCATCAGGCGCCTCTCCGGAGCTCCGGCACTCACAACAAGCCAAACAACAAATCCAACCATCATCGTTGACGATGGTAACACCAATTCAGGAGACTGTTCCCCTCCCCACGGTCGCAGCGGCATTCCCAATGGCTGCGGCACCCCCCAGCATCAGCGGCACCCTCTGCAGCCTCCGCAGCATCAGCGGCCGCTCCGTCACCGTCAGAATTCCTCATCTGCCGCCCAACAGATCGCTCCTCTCCTCCCCTCCAACCACACAAGCCATCAATGATGCTGTTGCTGAACAAAGAAGCACGCGCTGCAGAGGAGGAAGCAGTTGGTGCATCCATTAATCTCTCTGGCAATCATCAAGATATAAATGCAGAAGCAGCACGTCCTTCCCCTTCCTCTTCTGCCAAAAAGAAGAAGCCCACATCCAAAAAACCTCCCCCTTCCCCTGATGCAACCACACGTCAAGTCATTGAGTACTACAAGCAAAATGCCACCAAAGAGTCACCAATGCCTTCAGATGCAGAGTTACTCATCCAAATCTCTAGCAAATTGGAAACTCACGCAAGTTCTGCGTTCCATACTATGTGACAAACTGCAAGAGGAAGTGGGAGCACCAAGTGTAACTGCCTCAATGCCTTGTGTTTCAACCAAGATAGCAAAACTCTGTGCACGTCCATTCTCATGGTAGTCGCCAACTATGTGGAAGTCTCCTAACGACAACAATGATGCCGACACGATGGCACCACCTTATGTTTCTTTGAACTGCTTTTATAGCATCTGGCGCAGCGCGACTATGGCCATATTAAGGTGAGCAAGCCCTCCGAAGAATATGCAACTTGTGTGTTGCCTTTGCCAACCGCCATAAGTATCAACTCTCTGAAGAAGCCAACTCCTCCGCCGATGGAGAGCTCTTCATCCAACAAACCTATCACCTCACCGACTTTGACTCCGATGATGAATGAGAAGAAGAGGACTGGGCCAGTAGCGGGCAGCCCAAGGAGAAGTCCACGCTTGAATCCACCAAACAAACCCCTCAGGAGAAGTCCAAGGTTGACGAGCTGATGGAAGATGAGGGTGCGGCAGCAGATGATCCAGCACTTGAGAGAAGAGAGCAAATGATATATAGGGCTTACAAACATGTGGAAATGGCAAGGGCGCAACGAATAAAATACACAATCCTAATAAATAAAGCAAGGCAGGATTCACTCGACAATGTGGTACACTCTAAGCGTACATACACTTTTGTATTTGACTATGGACAGAATATGGAGGTTCCAGTCTTGAATGAAGCACAATTTGGAGCAAGTTATCACTACAGTCCTTTGAGTGTTTATAATCTTGGTATGGTTGATCAAGCAAATAAGCGCAAAGTGATGGTGAGGTGAAGGATCTCATGTACTGCCATGTGTATCATGCGGGATTGGGCAGTAAAGGTGAGAACAATATGTATGCTCTTTGGTCCTCAAGACACTACAAATCATGACGCGAGCAGCCAC
>JALLPI010000133.1:0-57980 GCA_036939935.1 Cyclotella atomus | reverse complement strand
TCGTTATTTTGCTGCGTGAAATAGCTCAAAAACACAATAACTCACCTGCTTGTGGTTGGTTTTGAGCGGTTCCAACGCGGAACGCGGCAGTCTCGTCTACTGCCGATTCGCGAGAGTAGGAACGCGAGAGAGGGTTGGCCCAGCCACCACAGAAGGAGAACAGGCGTGGAGTGGCCTCGGAGATGCACGTGCACAAATATCGTTGTCGGTGGTGTCGGTGGCTGTTTGGGAAGGCAGTAATGGATGGATGGGTGAGAGATACGTCCATTGATGCTTTTGGATGTTGGACGGAGGATGGGGGAGGTTTGGGGTGCATTGGTTTGGTGTGGGCCGAGCAATGAGGGTGATTGCTTTGGCCGAGGGGTGTTGCCATGGTTTGATGTTTGAAATGATGTGTGAGATTGCTAAGAGCTCAGCAACCAGAGGATGTCCCCTCTTGAAAATTTTGAAATCCACCTTTGCAACGACTCTTTGCAACGGTTTTCGCAGTTAAAATTTGATGGGCTTAAATGAACGGCTTAAATGATTAGAATTGAATTCTGTTTAATACAGAGGTGTAATTATTAACTGAGTGAAAAAGGAATAGTTACTGAGTTGTTGAGGGAGTAACTTACTAAACGATAGAATATTTTTATTCCTACTTACGAAACGATGGAATATTTGATCCGGAGGCAATATCGAGTATTGATTTGCAAATCCAGCACATTTTTAACGTGCATTGGAGGGATTATTTACTCCGTGATCTTGCAAGTAAATATTCGGTCTTGAAGGACGATGGCATCTTCTTTGCGTAAATATTCACTCTCTTCGTACGTATTTTTTTATTATTCCACCGATTGGGGAATAATACATACTAAAATATGGCACGTACTCCAGCAGTTAGAGTATTGCAGGTTCTGACATATTGTTGCAAAAAGCTAAATCAATCAGTGGGAAAATGTCAACAATACTATTATGGTACCTTCAAGAAAAAGTTTGCGTAGGAACAACTAAAGAACATACTGAAACAAGAGATGGAGAAAGAGGAGATGACTGCTCAAGGTGCAATGTGCGACGAAGATGGCGAGGTGATTAATAGCTTAGCTGGATTAGTGAGCACCAGGGGTTTTTGCAGCTAAGTGAGCAAATGATAAAAAATGTAATAAAGCCGCCTACATAGCTACTTCTACAGCCCAGTAGGCACTCTGTCTTCATCTACAGGTCTTTAGCTTTGATTTGACACCTCACTTGACCCACGGAACAAAAAAAGGGCCTCTCAGTGGCCCATCGCACAGCTTGCAAATTTGGCGGCTCTCACTTCTCTGCAAAAACCATAATCCATCGCCGTCCATCGACGGCGACCGTAACGGCCAAATACACCATGGCAGGCCTAACCGACGAATAGACAAAGGCGCTGAAGGCTCGGCTGGTCTCTAAAGCCGCGCAATCTGCCAGGTAAATTATCACGTAATATGCTGCAAGAACCCTCCAGCAATGGCAGAGGAAACTTGGTACTGGCATGAATGCGATCCTTGAGATGACGAGGCTAAATTCTGGGTCAATAACCTATATCTATATACTCTACAATGCATTAAAACAAATGGAGAAGAGTTGATTCTGGAGTCTTTCCCCCGACCTCCCCAATATTTTCCAACGCGATGTCGCCAAAGCTAGATGCAATTCACCAACTTCTCTTGATGCGCCAGCCTTCCCAACTTAAACACAGGATAGCATCAAATTTAAGCCACTACTTTCGTGACGGCAAACAAACCGTATATCATACCTACAAAGAGCACCAGCACGAGAATCATGGAGAGATAGACATTTGTTTGGTTGTTGCTAGTGTCTTTTCGCTTCTCCATGTTTGGCAAATGCTCTTCTGACATCCAAGTTGAAGGCATGTGCAACTGCTCAGGCACTGGACAATGTGGAATTTGGTGATACATATTTGCTCTATTCTCAAAAAATGGACTGGTTTCTATGCTATAGCACATTGTATTGGCGGCAGTAGATCCATTTTCAGGTGATGGAAAGTTGCTGTTGGCTTTCACTCTGTCTCGTATATCCATCAACCCTTCCTCCATTGCCCCGTAGCCAATATTCATAGTAAGGTCAGGAATGTTACTCCATCTTCTGTTGTCGGGTGGCGAGTCATGATTATCTGTATTATGGGTCAGGCTCAATCTTGATCGAATCTGATAAGGCAGTTTATGAAATTCTTCTTTGCTTTCAACACTGTACACTGCTCTCCTGACCTCTTCATCTATCCCCAAAATAGCTTTAGGTAAATCATATTCTGCTGGTGGTACTTCTTTTCCCTGCTCATATCCTAGCACTAAACTGCCTGTGGCTGATGCATCATCATGTGTTATGAAGCCATGTTTACCAGCATCTATCGACACGACACTGCTTCCAGCGGATGCCATGGTGTCTGAACTGAGAGTGCGACATCTACGTGAAAATGGCTGAGAATGAAGAGATGATTGGATCTGAGGATGCAACGGTGGCAGTACCGGCCCTGAAGATAATGCCCGCGTGACTCTCGGAGAGGGACAGTCGCCTTCAAGTGACGAGGCGTCGCCACTTTTGCTGTGGCCGAGAGACAGGTCATGGTAACCATCGAATTGTCCTCTTGCATCATCATTATAGTGTGTTGATTTCCTCATGCCAAACATTGTTAGATTCAAACTCTCGCGATCGACCCTAAACGGTATGCTTGATGTCAAATCTTTCGGTCTGATTGTCACTGTCATTCGTAACGATCCGAGAAACAGTTCACCTCCTTTGCTCTATCCATAATTCAACTACCAATCGATCTGTAATGTCTTCGGGCCTTCGTTTGTGTTGGAGGGGCGGGTTATAGTTTTTTGATTTGTCTCGCTGATGTGTTGATTGCAGCTGCCGCTTTTGTCGAGGTGGCTGTCATCTTATTATTTGATGTCCAGGAGTAACCAAATTTACTGAGTTGAAGAAATGAGTGGAATATTTACCTACATTTTCTGTTGAATAACCGGCTTCACAAATCACATAATAAACACTTTCAAATTAACATAGACCTAATTACTGAGCGGAGTGGCCATCACTCAATCTTCTCGAAAATGCGCCCTTTGGGCCGGCTACTAATATTCATATTCAGAAGCATGAGTTGATTACTCAAAAAGAAGCTGATACTATGAAGTGATAACGCATCATAAGCATTACTTAAGCTTTAAACAATATAATTGTTGTAGCATTGCAGGCAGCATCAAAAATCAAATCCATTAGCATTGCAAACATATCTTATGTTCACAAATCTCCAAATGAGTACGGCTTCAGAATACTTCCTTCACCGGAGGCTTCCATTCATCTCCAGCCTCTTGCTTCGCCTTCTCTTCTGCCTCCTTCTTGAGCCGTCTGCGTTCTCGCAACTCCTCGACAGTGTATCCAAATAGCTCCTCACGATAGAAAATTAACCAATTTGCACATTGTGCTCTTCGAGTTTTGTTTGGTGTAAGCTCTTTGTACTGAAGTTATTTGATTGTATAGTTTTTCAGTAGGATGGTGTTTAGACTGGCTGATCAATGAAACAATTACATTCATCGAGAGGCTTAACTCACCTGATACCCAGTCCATCCCAATGGTATCAACTCCTTCTTCAAACTCTGCTTATTATCCACAGGAATACTTCTGACCAATGCTTGATTGGACCTCAAACTAATCTGATCTACATCTCTTTCATACACACGCTTCATTCCGATCAAATCAGGCGGTGTGGGATACTTCTCTCTCCAGTTGGGAAATACTTCGTCCGACCCCCATTCTTCTGTTTCTTCGTTAAAACGATAACCCATGCATTTCCAGACTAAAGTATTCACTTCAAGATCGCTACATTCAATCTTGACAATCTTGAGCATTTGATCATTCGAGAGTTCTTCTGACGTTGGTGGGCCGCTACGTGATAGAATAAACTTATCTTGTCCCACAGGTCCTTTCACGTAGTATTTAGGATCCATCGCCGGGAGATATGGTTTTAGGATGTCGGGTCCATCGGATTTACTTACTGGTGGACAGTCACAATCGTTAGCTGCAGCAGCCTTTTCTTCTGCTGCAAATAATATTGAAGATGCTTGTTTCCATGCCGCGGGTTGTTCACACTGCTTTAACGACGGCTGCAACTGGAACGCCACACTATTTTGTAGCAGGGTTGTAAATATGAAAGCAAAAGGAAGCCGCGATAAGAGCAACATGATGATCTTGGTGATGGGCAAATAGTGGAAAAGGGTGGATGTTGTGTTGGTGTGATGGCAAGGCAACGATGTGGATAGGGACGACAAGAGATGGGTGATGGCAGAAATGGCGGGAAGTTCCTTGCCTACTCCTACCTCTCCTCCCTGCCTCTCATCCCCCCTCTCTCTGGACTACCTAACATGGCGTCTATTCTCGCCGCTGTTTTCTCCAGAAACACAGCGGCAGCAGTTTGTTTCTACATCATCATTACAGTATTGCTGAATGCCAACAATGTCTCGTCATTTACCAAATCGAATGCATTCTTACTGTCAGCTATTCCAGCTAGAACATGTAAAATATATCAAGCCAAACTGCTAAGTTCCTTCGATAATAATCCAGATAGGCGAGCAGTCATCGAATCAATGTTGATTGGTTCACTTTTATCTCCTTTCATGGCAAACGCGGCGGTTCGAGATCCAAAAACAGGTATACTTCTCCCATCACCAGGTGAAATTGCATCAGCAATTCCGACAGTATGGGACGAAGACGACAATCCTTTTACATCATCAAGTAGTACATCATTTGCTCGTCTGGACTCATCACCTGATACAATATTCTATTCCGAACCCCGTTTTGTGGAGCATGTAGATGTACAAGCTGTCGAATCAATGACTTCATATATTTCGGATAGACTTTTGCAATCCGGAGACTCGGTGTTAGATCTATGCTCTAGTTGGACTAGTCACATCAGTCCATCAACTGCACAAAAGTTAAAACGAGTTGCTGCGCTTGGTATGAATGCAAAGGAGTTGGAAGGAAACCCTTCTTTGACTGATTGGACTGTATTGGATCTGAATGCAAATAAAGATATCAAGCTTCCTTATGAAGCTGCAAGTTTTGATGTAGTTATGTGCCAGTTGAGTATTGACTACTTAGTGCATCCACTGGAAGTAATGAAAGAAACAGCTCGAGTGATGAAGGTAAGTTATGCTGTTTGCAAGTCAATCTTCATTAGGTCTTTCTCTCATCCCTTCACAATAACTTTTTCTGCACTCAACCCGTAGCCTGGAGGCAAAATTGCAATCATCTTTTCTAACCGTCTCTTTCTTAGCAAAGCAGTTGGATTATGGACGGGTTCTGACGATATTGAACATGCATATACTGTAGGAAGTTACCTCCATTATTCTGGAGGAGGTTTTGCAGATATCAAAGCCGAAGACTTGTCTACTAGACGGCAGAAAGGGAAGGAGCAAGTGATTGTTGGAGATCCACTGTATGTAGTTACTGCGACGAAAAAGTAGCAATGACTTTAATACGTTAACATTTTTCAACCTTAGACTTAGCGCAAATTATCACACCTTGTATAAGATGCAATTTTGTTATGCATTAACAACACGAAAATAAAGAAAAATGAAAGGGACTCAGCAGCACCTCAAATCCTCATTTGATACTGCTCCACAGTAATCACATCTCCCAGCTCAGATCGAATGAAGTATGAATCTGTTCTCTCCCTATATCCAGACAGCTGAATTGCATCTTTATCTGGAACATCCAAATTCAAAGCTTGCCAGTTAACATCAAAGGAAGATTCGCAAATCACACGAGCCTGCTTCAGGCGCATCAGGCAGTACACCCACGCACGGATCAAATCAAGGCGAGTGAATGTATTGGCTTGGTTTTTATTGATTCCAAGGTGGCGGTAGACCCAAGCCCTCCTCAAAAAGTCTCGAGACTTCATGACTTTGCATTTATAAATCCACATGGAAGATAATGCCTCCTCGCTGGAAATGAGACCTCGTCGACCGCAGAAGTTATACCTCGGAGAAATCATGACATTTTCATCACCATCTGGATGAGTGAAGGGTAAAAAGCATGCCTTGTCTTGACGTAAAAGAGCTGTAGCTTGCTCCATCGATTCTTCTTCTGACTCGGTGTCACAAATACGAAGACCATCACGATGTATATGACGCAGGTGGCTTTTCACCAGCTCCCCTTTGGATGGAAAGGCACCCCCCTTTGCAAATCCAACACTGAAGTGGTTGCCGCTCTTGTCTTCTATAGAGTAACCGACACTTTGGCTGAATACCTCGATGCACGTGCGGACAAGATGCTGGGGAACGTCGCTTGATAGATGTTTACTGGTGAGGGTGAGTGCATGTAGCTCTGATGGGAGGAGGCATGAATAAATGTTGACGCCCATGACGTCTAGCACCGTGTAGAGTTCATTGGTGGACATGATGTTGAATACTATGTGTCTTGTGGCAGGCAGCAGACAGGAGAAAGGCAGAGGCTTAGAAGACAACGTTCCGAATACCGTCTGAGTTATCACCAAATAGAGTGCTAAAGCGACTAAGTGTGATCAATAGAGCGACGATTGGCCGATCGGGTGCAAGATCAACAAAGGCAACCGCGATCGATGGGAAAAGAGATGAAATGGTTTGTCTACAAATGGGCAAACGGGCAGTGTAATTCCATTGGGGAAGACTTTTATTGGATGCTGTCTTTGGTGCATAATGCAGACAAAATTTTGGCAATCTGCCAATTTTGACGCGGGAAGTGATGTGGCTTTCATTCCGACCAAGGCTTCGCACCAAAAGGCATTGAGGGTCGGTTCGTTTGAAAAGCAAGACAAATCACTCATCGATGACCCCAAATCACCAAAGATCGTGTTCTCACCACATCGCTCAAAATGAATTTGTCTGAAAATAGACAACTGAGCGGCCTATTTTTGCGAAAGAAGTCCATTGCGACTTTTAACGCAGAGTTCATTCAGAAAGATCGCTGGAAGTCAACGGAAGATGAGGAAGGTCCAGCTGCAGATACCGTGCGAAGTTTGCACGCCAATGAATCTCTTTTACCTTTTACAAGAACTAGGTAGCGACCTGGCGAACAAAGAAATCTTCCACATGGTCAGCTTGACGACGATCTCAACAACCTCTTCACGTTTTGTCCTCTGCCTCCAGCGCTGACATCGATCACACATCCCGCGAGCAGCGATCGATTTATTTTTTTATCTTACGAGCATGACCTCATTGTGAGAGATCTCACCTTGATCTTTGATGCTCACATTCTTCTGACTCGGTGTCACAAATACGAAGACCATCACGATGTATATGACGCAGGTGGCTTTTCACCAGCTCCCCTTTGGATGGAAAGGCACCCCCCTTTGCAAATCCAACACTGAAGTGGTTGCCGCTCTTGTCTTCTATAGAGTAACCGACACTTTGGCTGAATACCTCGATGCACGTGCGGACAAGATGCTGGGGAACGTCGCTTGATAGATGTTTACTGGTGAGGGTGAGTGCATGTAGCTCTGATGGGAGGAGGCATGAATAAATGTTGACGCCCATGACGTCTAGCACCGTGTAGAGTTCATTGGTGGACATGATGTTGAATACTATGTGTCTTGTGGCAGGCAGCAGACAGGAGAAAGGCAGAGGCTTAGAAGACAACGTTCCGAATACCGTCTGAGTTATCACCAAATAGAGTGCTAAAGCGACTAAGTGTGATCAATAGAGCGACGATTGGCCGATCGGGTGCAAGATCAACAAAGGCAACCGCGATCGATGGGAAAAGAGATGAAATGGTTTGTCTACAAATGGGCAAACGGGCAGTGTAATTCCATTGGGGAAGACTTTTATTGGATGCTGTCTTTGGTGCATAATGCAGACAAAATTTTGGCAATCTGCCAATTTTGACGCGGGAAGTGATGTGGCTTTCATTCCGACCAAGGCTTCGCACCAAAAGGCATTGAGGGTCGGTTCGTTTGAAAAGCAAGACAAATCACTCATCGATGACCCCAAATCACCAAAGATCGTGTTCTCACCACATCGCTCAAAATGAATTTGTCTGAAAATAGACAACTGAGCGGCCTATTTTTGCGAAAGAAGTCCATTGCGACTTTTAACGCAGAGTTCATTCAGAAAGATCGCTGGAAGTCAACGGAAGATGAGGAAGGTCCAGCTGCAGATACCGTGCGAAGTTTGCACGCCAATGAATCTCTTTTACCTTTTACAAGAACTAGGTAGCGACCTGGCGAACAAAGAAATCTTCCACATGGTCAGCTTGACGACGATCTCAACAACCTCTTCACGTTTTGTCCTCTGCCTCCAGCGCTGACATCGATCACACATCCCGCGAGCAGCGATCGATTTATTTTTTTATCTTACGAGCATGACCTCATTGTGAGAGATCTCACCTTGATCTTTGATGCTCACAATTTGCATCTTCAAAAGGAAAGAGGAGAATCATCATCTAACTCAAGCAGCAGTACAACGTCTCCAATAATGAGCCAAAACATAGGAAGAAAAAAGGCCAGGCTGGATCCAGCCGCAGGTTTCAACACACGGCCCATCGACGCGAACGAACCAGATGCTTTCACCTTGAAACGAGTACTAGCACGTATCGACGAACTAGAAGGCAAATGTGCTCATCTTGAAACCAAATGCAGGTTACTCGAGAACACGTTGCAACAACAGCAGCAACATCACTCCCCTTCATTCACAGAATCACTCGTATCCTCTATATTATCACACATTGACTCTAAATTTCGAACTATAGAAACATCCATCACTGAGAAAATGCAAGACCTCGATCATTCCTCCCGATGGCTCGAGTCCCTCCACAAGAATCGAGAGTGGAAGTACACTGCGCCCACCATCCCCATTTCGTGTTGGGTCTCTCGTGGCTTTGACGAAGAGTACGTAGAGTCGGCGGACTCATTTCTAGAGGATATCGAAACAGTAACTTGTGCCATGAGACGCGGGGAGTGTGCTGACTCATATGTGCACTTGGGGTTTGGGGAGAGGTTTGACGAGATTGATAATGCTTACCTTGCGTATGATAAGGTTATGCAGAGCCACTGGACTGAGTTTGTAGATGCCTTGGGACAGTACCATTGGTTCTTGAACAGGTCTTCTACGGGACATGACGATTCTACCTTCATCCTGTCCGATGTGCAGATTCCTTCAGAGCTGTGTTACCTGCTCGAGAAGGTACTGCCATTGAATCATTTCAAGAGGTTGACGTTTCAGAACAATCACTTTGGGAGGTTTGGTATTTCATTGGTTATAAAATGCATTGAAAAGAACCCCAAGCTCGTTGAGCTCATTTTGTCTGAAAATGCCATCGACTCTGTAGAAGATGCTCGGCAGCTTTGTCAAGCGGTAAACGCACACCCTGCCCTTGAGATCTTCTCATTAAAAGAAACTTGCCGAGCCTTTAGTTTTGATATCATGCGCTCCATCATGCACGATGATTGCAAACTGGAATGCATTGACCTGCCTGGAAATGGCATCAAGACTGATGGAAGTACACATATTGCTGACTTTTTGGCAAAGAGTCCTCCCCTTCGTGAGTTGACACTTGAGAACAACCATCTCAATGACGATGACGCGCAAGCTATTGCAGAGGCTTTGAAGACAAACACAAACTTGAAGACTCTTATCCTCAGAGGGAATGATATTACAAGTAGAGGTGCAGGTGAGTAGTTCTTTGCGCATGCAATGAGATCATACATGCTATGCTGCGACTTATATATCCTTTCTTTATTTTCACAGATGCTCTCAAAAAAGTCATCGCAGACCCCAGCAACCTTAACTCAATGGCTGCGTGCAACCATGTGTGTCAAATCTACCTCACCAACAAGCTAGAATGCGCTGCTCTCAACGAGTCTCCAGATCCAAAAGTAAATAGAGGAGACAAACTTTACCGTACTCTAAACGCCGGTGCGCACAGCTTTGGCAGCAAAGTCAACCTACCAACTGCACTAGAATCCATCCAAAAGTATGCGAAGTATTCACAGCAGAAGAGGAGCACTTCGATCATTGAACAGAGCGACGGCCATGTGCCAGCTTTGTCTTCTATTTATGAAATCATTCGAAGCAAAGCACCAGAGTTGTATAGTCCAAACAAGAAAGTGACAACATCTGGAATGGAAGTTGATAATATTCTTCCTTGTGTGTCCAATGAGGATACCCGAACCATATAGTAGCGGCTAGCATGTGTTAGGGCATTAGATATTCGTATGTATTGTAACATCCTGATGTTGTAATAAGAAAGATGACTTAAAAGTGTCCATGTAGAATCAAGATATCAAGATCTGCTCTTAATGGCTTTCTTTCTAATAGATTTCCCTGTGATATCAGATCTTATTTCATTATCTAATCTCTCTTACCTCTTCGCACAGTTTTAGCACCGGCTTTGGCAGATGGTTTCTTTTCTATTGCAGCAACAGGTTTTTCTTCACTAGTACCGGTAAGTTCCCCCCACATTGAAGACAACATCTGTTTGATCCAGCAATGAATTCATAGACATGGGTGAGATAAGAAAAAATGATATGTATTCAAAACAGCCAACATATTCACCTTGCTCGGATCTTGCTGCATCTCCAACTGCCTCTGCATCTGTTCCTTCTGCTCAGGATCTAAATTCTCCATCATCTTGGGCATCATAAACATCATTCCACCCATAACAATCATCATTAAAATCATGGGATTCTTGAATATAGCAAACAAATTAAACCCCTGTCGTGGTTCATAGTACTGATAGGAGGCATGGGCAGTCAATTCCAATGGATGGGAAATACTCTGCTTCGGTGCCCCAGGATATACGTATTCGATACATTTGGGAGAGTCCATTGCATCCTCCAACAATTGGATTTTGACTTGCGAAAAGTGATGTTCTCGACTTTGAACATCTAATAAATGTACTCCTGGGGGTACATGGTGGAATGTGAAGGATCCATCGGGTAAGGTATATGTGGAAAATGTGCCATCGTTGAGGGTTAGACGGGTGGAGTTTAGTGATTGTTTGGGATCTGGGAGTTTGAGACGACCGGTTATTTTGGTGTATGGCAGTGAAGATGATGTTGAGAGGAGAGAGATGAGTGATAGGATGAAAAGGGCGGATAAAGAAGTCATGGCGATGTATTTATTGCCGAGGCCTGAAAAGGAAGCGGGTGTGCGCTAGCTGCTCGTGTCAATTGGTGTGTTGGTGGAGGTTGGTGGTGCTGTGTTTGTCGTTGTTCGGTGCGAGCATCAGGGTCTTCGGTCTCTCTACCGCAGTATTCCATGTTCAAATAGAAGACTTTGAATGTTGAGTATGATACTTAGTTGTTGCAGTTGTCTCCACCACACTTTCACTTGGTTCTTGGTTGGAACTGAAACCTTGAAACTAGAAAGAAGGACCGAATCAACTGGCAGAATCAACAGTAGACGCTGAGATCGATGGATTCAAAGCCGTGAACTGATCAACTTGTAGCTGCATTTCCGCCATGGCATCCAGCTTCTTCACCAAGCCCAAGTCATTCAGCATTGGTAGCTTGGCAACAGAGGAGAAAGAAGTAAGCACGTGCAATGAAGTGGACGATTCGTTCTCTGAACTTATTTTTGCCGCAAGCTTTCCCCCAGGAAATGACATGGCGTCTCGTGACAGGGCCAATTCATCTGACGGCAAGTCAGACCTATCACGCGCATCAATCATGGAAGAAACTGAAGTTGGAACAAGTAGTAACAATGGTTCAGACTCAGACCAGCCCGAGTCAGACCTGAAATGGTCTCGCACACTTTCCACTCCCTCCACACATGCAGCATACACACCGGCTGTAGATCTAATCTCCAAAGACAACCTACATGGTTTAGCTCTCAAACTATCCGTTGAGAGGGCCAAAATCCTCTCCGCTACGGGCAAGAACTGCATCTCCCTCTTATCAGACGTGGCGTCTCTCCACGATGAACTATCCCAGATCATCCTAAAACATCACCCGCCTGCATTACAAGCAGCTGCTGCTGATACTCCCATGGAAGAATTTGCACAACATGTCAATCAATGCATCATTAGTTTTGCGGGGGAGACACAAAAGTGCGGGTCTAGATTGAGACAAGATGTCGTTCGGCCCTGGATGGAGTTTTATAACTTCTCCGCTGATAAGGTGAAAGTCTATCATGAATATGCAAATAGCAGAACCAAATGCGTTCAGGCTCGTAAGGAGGCATTGAAAAGTCGACAAAAGTATGTGGGGGCAGTTAAGGATGCTGAGGCTGCCATACAATCTCTGAAGAAGGCTAGGGCTACTGTTCCACGAAAATCGACGGAACGGTCTGATACTTCTTGTTCCGAAGTTTGTGAAGAGAAGGAGGAGGTGCAATGGGAGAAGGCATTGAAGGAGTTTGGAAAGAGACACGGTATTACTAAGCAATGTGACTCTGTGGCAAGAGCTCTTGGCGAGGTAGAATCTGCTGAGGGGCTGTATTGCAATCTTGTCGAGATGGAAAATAGTGCTGTTGCTACTGCACAAGATGCAGAACGAAAAGGATTGGATGCTATGCAAATGAGTGAAGAAGAACGAATTATTTTCATGTTGCTCTCATTGGATAGATTTATTCAGGTTGGCAGAGATGCGTTTGAAGCCATGTCTCTCGATTTGACCGTAAATCCATTGAATTTGGACGATGGCAACCATAAGGAGCTGCCTGTGCAATCTGGTACTCCGTCTATATTTATGTCTCCAAGAAGACGAACACAATCTGAGGATGGACCGGCTATTAACGACACTCGAATGTTGAATCTACCTGATAATGTTGCCGAGTTGCGTGACAGTATGAAGAGTCATCTGGGAAGGCAATCTGCACGGCTCAAAACGCTGAAGGCTGTCTCTTCATTTAATGAAGGTTTGGCTGCTGCCATCGACACTTTTGCCTCTGGCCTTCATTCTAGGTTAGAGAACGAAGGTTATAGTGGCAAACCGTAAGTTGAGGTGTTGCAGTCATGCTCATACTGTGTTGTAACTTACTAACGACTCTTGCTCTTCATGGTAGGGATGGCAAAAGTTCCAGCCCACTCTGTGTGGTGCTGAATAAAACTGAAGGCCAAGAGGTGCTTAAAGAGTGGAACAAGGTCATTCAGTCACTCTCGGCATATGCTACCAATGCTAGCCAACTTGCAAATCAAATCAAACGCAGTAACTCTGAACTCTACAATATTTTGCTACCAGCCAAAAGAGAGCTAAAAGCTTTGTATGAGAATGAAGAAAATCGGTGGAAGACATTATGTGATGCTGCTAAAAGCGAGACTCAGGCCAAAATGAAGCAAAAGCAGCTCATGAAAGATTTGCAGAAAGCTCAAACTCGACTCTCACTTGCAGATGAAGGAGGAGATGGAGATAACGCCACAGAACAACAGCCTTCAAGAGAAGAAGATTCAAAGAATCAAAAGGCTTCGAACTTTATGGGTCAGTCGATGAAAATGAACTCACAGATGAACAAAGCAATGGGCAAGATGTTTGCTGTGCTTCCTGGAGGTGGAGAGGATGTAATGAACAAAATGCTCAAGCCCGAACAAAGGAAAGCAATCATGGAAAAGAATCTCGATGAGGCCAGAAAGAGGTCATCAAAAGCAGCAGATAGTTTAAGTGCTGCCAGTATTACAAAGGAACAAACCATTGCAGCATACCAGGCTGAAACCGTGGCGACTCTTCACAAGTTCAAAGCCAACGAGAGATATGTTTGGGCTCAGATACAGAAGTCACTTGAGGGCTCTGTGGTAGCTGTCAAGATGTTTCGAGATGCGCAACTGGCTGAGATGCCCGCCTCTGACAATCTTGCGAGTGATACAAGTTCAGCTGCATTTCAAGACATCTCACAATGGATGGCAAATACAGAGGCACGAGTGAGAGGATGCCGAGACTTATACATTGCAGAAATGAAAGATGAAGAGAATGAGTATGATTCTGGATTCTCACTGCAGCTTGTACTCGAAGATTCAAGTGATATCAAAGATCTTGTTAATATTGTAGTGAATGACAATGATGACGATTTTGGAGTTGGGGTGGAAGTAGAGTTTGAAGATCCCGAAAGGCATATTGCAGCCGAACCACTGCCCGATGTCCCGGAGGACCCACTTATCAAAGATATGGATCTTATCTTTTCAAAGATGCTAAAGAACGTTTCAATTGATTCTTACTATTCCGCCGGATGGTCGGAAAAGACGCCACTTTATAAACCTTGGCTAGAAAAGAAAGGCTCCTTTGATGTGTCGGTGAGTGAATGGGAGAAAGCAGAGGGTGGATTCAAACATGAGTGGAGTGGCGAGACCTTTCCTCAGAGAAGAGTAAGTATCCTGATTTCATTTTTGCTTTGTTCCAAACGCAACGACCCATTGACACTTCTTGATTTTTTTCAGGTCATTAAATTCAAGTTCAAGAGGACTACACATTTGTACATCGGTCCTCCTATCGCAGGCGTCACCCAAACACAGTATTGTCGAGTAGAGGGAAACGATAGGTGTGTGACAATGATGACAGCCGAGATGGATGGTATACCCTACAGCGATGTATTCTGCGTAGAGGTTAGGTGGTCTGCTAGGCGACAAGGAAATAGTGACATTGTGATTGATGCTGGAATGCATGTTCGGTTCTTGAAATCTAGCATGTGAGTAGATCACTTTATTTGTTGATCCTCATTGTAGACTTCGCATCCTCATTGATTGTCATTGCTTCTCTGCCTTTCTAGGTTCGCTAAGCAAATCAAAAGTGGCACGTTGACTGAAACAAAGCCCATCCATTTGAGTCTTTTTGAGGCAATTAAAGTAGCAGCCGCCCCAGATGAAAGTAATGATGCCGATGCAGTCGAACCTGAAGAGAAGCCCGAAGTAGGGATCATTTCACCGACTATTGAGAATGAATCAAGAAAACCGGAGCTTGAAACTGCATCTCCGTTCAGATCATGTATCAGTTTCATATCCAATTCTTTCTGGTCCCTACCGAAAGAGTACCAGTTGCTCTCCGGAGCTCTATTCATTGGTACTCTATGGGCATGGTCCCTTGGAGGTGCGAGTGAAAGTCAACAGATTGCTGTCTTGAACCAGAAAGTCGATCAGTTGAACGGCGAGTTGATGGAGATAAAAGCTTTGTTACAAACAATTGCACAGTCGATAAATGACAACGGCCATAGACTCAAAACTGAGATATAATTTCTACTAATCCTATCAATGCTATGCTTTGTACATCCATTTTCATTAGCCTACCGGGCAACTCACAACTGCACCCTGAATGTTGTTCTTGTCATAAATGCAGCTCTGCAACGTTCAAACAATCAATGAGTTAATGTTTGCGATTGCCTAGCGTGTGGCCAAACAATACTAAGCTTACCTGAATAAAGAGTGCAGAAATATCGGCTGTCAAAATACCCAACGAATCTGCAACTCCAGCACTAGAGATGGCGAACTCTCTTAGCTCTAGAGGCATATCCATATTTATCCTCGAGAAACCTTGCACATACACACCGCCACCTAAAAGCCCAGCACAAAAGGCTGGCAAGAGAAGCCACCAACTGTACACAAAATGGTGTATTGAGGTCATACAAAAGAATACCAAATTGATAACTTGTAGTGCGGGCATAAGCCAAAGGATTGGAAGTGAAGCACTGAACAAATTACCAGATGATCTTGACACAAACACACCCACTTGATACATCCAATTGCTATAGTGGTAGAACTGAGCTCTTGCTGTTTGACTTTCAACTGGAAATCCTATCGCACTCCATACACCAGCCTGGAAGAAAGATGTCAGCAGAGGACTCTTAATGCTCAATAAAATAATCTAGATAGAGTAATCTATTCACCTTACCTGCATCATGTACTCTGCGGCATACACTATGAAAAGAGGTATTGTATATGGCCAAAGTGATAATACCAATCTGAAACGCTGCACTGGAGTAAGTTGTGCTGGTAAATTATAAATTGCTGCAGACTCTGTCGATTGTAATGAAGTACTCTCTTGAAAATGAACGACCATCTCTACAGCTTCAGATGTTGATTCATCATCTTCTCTCATCCTGCGATTTCTCGGGAAAGATGACTCTAGCATGTGTACAGGTGTTGTCTTTTTCTGAGCCAGTACTTTCTCTCGATCACCAGCTTGAAGTAATCGATCAAATCGATCCTCATGCTCCGCCTTAAACAACCCATGATAAAAGGTTGCGTAGTAGGCTGCTGCGAATACCACAACACTAAACACCACATAACTGAGACCCCATCCAAAAGCCTTAGAGAGCAAAGATTTGTATCCATAGCCAACAATGCCAGCGAGGCCAGTTCCAGAAGAAAAAGCCGTAATGCACCTGTTCATTTGTATAGTGTTAAGATCTCTTTGTGGCGTCACTTCATAATCATTTTCATATGAATCAGTGCCATTACATGCGTTTGAGTTGATGATAGAGTACGAAGTTGAGTTCCTCATCTTTGGAAGTATGACCGAATCAAACTTGCCTGCCAGTGCCAGTGATGAAGCCTGCGTGAAGAAGGCCATGTCAACAAATAAGCTGAGCTTGCTTAGCTTCAAGTAACATATTAGTACCAAACTCACCTCTCCTAGACTACATTGAAAACTAATGAATGATACACCTACCAGCTCCATTGCAAGTCCAATATTGTGATTGCTATCAGCTTCTCTAGCATTAACCTCGTCATGTATCAGTGCACCAAATCCAACCAATAGACATGCTATACACATACTCATAGATGCCATAAGCATACGAAATTTGTATGATACACGATGAAACCAATACGGTGCAGTAATCTTGACTAACAGACCTGGTATCTGATTAGATAAGAACACCAACGCAACACCACCGGAAAAGATGGAAGGAGCACATGCGAGCATTAGAACCCATGGGGCATTGTTCAGGAGGCCAATCAGCCAAAATGAGCGAATAACTTTGGTAGCTGCTGCTGATGCTTCAAAGACTGTACGTGAACTCATTCTGCTATTCACCATCTACAAAGCAGAGGTCTGCACCGTTTCCACCGCCGCGGAAGAAGAGAGAAGAGAGAAGACAGAGAGGGCCGAACCCGAACCATCTCTTGCCCGAACTTCGGAGATTGCCAGAGACTCAACCGTCCCACAAACTATTTTATTCTATCGCGCTCAATGGCTGGATGGTGCTGCTGATTGTGATGAGGCAAAGGAGGTATATTACTGCGTAAGATGTCAACTGTCAGCTGTTGGATTAATGGTCATTGGTCGCTTGTCGCTGCTGTTGCACCAGAGGGTTCTGCTGTTGCTCTCAGAGTGCCGTTCTCTCTAATAAATTACATTTAATCTCTATTGTTTTGATGTAACTTGTTGAGAGGAACTGCTTGGCTTGTCGACCAATGCTGTCATCTTCTGGCTTTGCTTCGTTTGATCTTGAGATTGTCGTTGTTGAGTACGATACCTACCTGAACCGTCCACGCATTTTCAGGGCAGTGAATAAGAAAAGACCAAAACCAATGACAATAATGTGTTCACACTACATTAGTTTTAAGCTATCAACAATCTTACGCAGCTTTTGATTTACTGCAGGTTTATCCCACTCAGGTGATGGGGAAACTACGGTCAAAGTGATGTATGAGCTTCCACCAACACCCCCACCAATTACGGAGATTGCACGAAGGGGCAAGTATTTATCTCCTCTATCGACGATATATTCAAATTGATACACAGTCGATTCACCACGCTGGATTTCTTTTTTAGTCAAAACCGTTGTATGTCGTCTAAACCTGGCTGAAATCAACTTTTCTGCGGCAGTGGATGGCTCTCCCAACGACTCCCTCAGGTTGAAATTCTTCACGCCAGCATTAATTATGACAGAAACGTTGGTATCTCCATTTGACAATCCCTGGCTATCTAACCGTCCGGGAGGCCCAAATGCAGCGTCAGGTAAAACACCCTCTCGTGCATTGGAATTCATGGATAAGTCAAGAGCTCTGGCTTGTCTTTGGGCCTGAGCCAATGCCAGCCCAGTATCAGCTACCCAATCTTTCGGTATTAGAAATGAACACTTTCCCACCCCACCAATACTACTTCGTGCAGCCACACGTTTGAACCCGTCTCGAGGGTATATATAATCGAGCCCAGATTGATCACTAAACTCTTCCGGCAGTTCAGATAGTATGTTGCTTGTCACCCCAAACAAGTTTGCAACCAACGCAATGGCAGTGGAAGCAGTGACTGATGTGAACACTCTTCTTGGACTTGTACCCATCAACTGCATTGCTTTTCCAATATCAAGAGGAGGGGATGCATTATTTGGTACTGATTGTCGAGTGTTTGTAGGTAGGTCATCTATTTTCGCACTTTCTTCTGGCGTGAGTTCATCAATGTTGTCATTGTAAGATGATGTTTTTTTGTGATCGTTGTTGTGTTTTCCTATCCGTACTGCATTTAGGTTTGGAAAATAGAAGCATGCCGAGAATGGAAGACACCCCGCAGCCAACATCAAAAATAGACACCGACCATTTTTATTAGTTGCCGTCATGGCATTGATGGCAAAAAGCAATCTGAGTCAATGCAAATGTCAAATACGATGCTTCGTTGATCCAGGGGGTACAGAGCACTACCCTGTTCGATAGATCCAGGCCGAAATCGTGTGAACCTTATTCATGAGCAGAGTTGATGATTGTAGAGTGGTGGGTGCCGCTTGGTCAGATCGTAGGTGGGGTTGTTGATGTCTGATGTCGTAGGTGCGATCGGTGCGAAGGAGGTCTGACGGACTTCCTCTGACATAACAACAGTCGGATCTACGATACGTAGATTCAACAAGGGAACTAGTACATGAAAGATTCGGCGGAGGCAAAAATCTTCCTCTCTCTCTTTGATAACCCACACCACAGATAGGAAAGATCTCAGACAGTAGACAGCAATGTTACCTCGAATAATTGCACCGATCGTGCCGATAAAATGATGATGCTCTGCCTAATCAACCGAAGCAATCCTATGTTAATCAAGCCAAGACGTAAGGCACGTTTGAAAGAGAACTGTGTTCTGATGAGGTATGTGGTGGAGCTCATAAATTTTGCTTTCAGACGAAACCAACTTGTTACAAATCAATCTCTAATCAACATTCATAATGTTTTCCTACGCCGCTGTCTTCATCTTGTGCCTACCGGTCGTTGTAGAAGGTCATGGATATCTCAAGAGGTACGCTCGGTTGCCAATGGCCACCTCCCAACTCACTGCATTTATTGAATAACTTATATATTGCACTGCAACTCAATGTTTCCGCGCACATCAAATGATCAGTCCTAGAAGTAGAAACTACAAAGCCTACAAAGCACCTTGGTGGCCAACAAATGAGAACACACCAAGGCCCGAGAGCTGGTAAGAGTTCAAACATAGTTTATCATTGTTTAATAGCCAAATCTCACACTGTATACCCCATCTACAGTCCTCAGTGTCTCAATAAAGGCGGCCCAGGTGCCAGATGCGGAAAAGTCAATGATTCAAGCTATGACTTCCCAATGTCTGGCGTTGGTACACCTCTGTAAGTTTGGTATACCTGCTTTGCTCTGAATTCAGATTGATATTCTAACTCAGACATTGACATGTGTTGTACAATAGCCCAAACAAAGTTGAAGGCACATTCAAGGAAGGAGATCTCATTGACTTGGATGTAGTGATTTCTGCTCATCACAAGGGTCATTTCGTGTACAAGGCATGCCCCATCAATCCTGACGAAGCAGCAACCCAAGATTGCTTCGATGCGCACCCATTGACATTCGTTCAAGACAACCTCTACGGCGCTGTGCCTGATCCAAACTACCCTGAACGTGCCTACCTGCCACCTTCAACGTATCCTGGCTCCAAGACGGACTCGTCCGACGGAATTACTGGTATCAAGTACTCGCACAAGTACCGACTTCCAGATGGCATCTCTGGATCTAATGTCCTTATTCAGTGGCATTGGGTGACGGGAAATTCAGGCTGTAGCCACGAAGGCTACGATGTGTATCCTTGGCCTGCCGGTTTTGAAAACCAGTACGAGAAGCACCCCTGTCCTCCGCTTTCGGACACTGGAGTAGGAAATGAACAGTTTTGGAACTGTGCCGAAGGTACGTCAGTTGGGAAATGTTCTCACCATCCACACAGTTTGCAATGACATCACTCTAAATGTTGTTTCAGTCGAAATCCTTCAGAACAATGACCCAACTTCCACATCTACTAGCAGCACATCATCAATCACAACAGTGAACACTTCTACTAGCACTACTACGGTGAGAAATATAAGCATTGCTGCTTGTTTGACACTTTGATCTCAATTGTTATGTCTACTTCGTCAGTCCACTAGTATCAACACCGGAGCAACCGTGACAACAACAACTACTACAACAACGACACAAAACGAAAAGGAAGTCGGGGATGCATGTGAGGAAAACGAAGAGTGCGAATCAGGAAGCTGTTTTGAATCAATCTGTGAATGTCGTCACGACGATGACTGCAATCTCGGTTATATTTGTAACATTCACGGACACGCATCAGACCCCTTCCTGTGCATTGCAGGATACTTGGATGTCGGCGAGTCCTGCGATTTTCCTGTCCAATGCGCTTCCAGTAGCTGCTATGGATCAGTCTGTGAGTGTCGCCGCGACACGGATTGCCCTGACGACCAAGTGTGCAACAGGAAAGAACCTCCATTTTCATGCATCGTTCAAGAAGCTCCATCATCAGCCCCCAGTTCAAGCAATATTCCATCGTCACTACCCAGCTCGCAACCGTCATTGCGCCCTTCGAACTCCTTTTCTCCATCCACGAATCCCAGCACCAGTCCATCTGATGGTCCATCAACGACAAACCAGCCTTCTATCTCGTCGATCCTGTCCAGTTCTCCAACGGCTCAGCCGAGTTCAACTCCAAGCATATCACCGTCTGCATCAACCTCACCGGACATTCCCAGTTTTGCGCCATCAAGGTACTATTTGCCTAGTGAACTTAAAGCATTTGATATGTCACACCTCACAATCATTGATCATCCTTTTGATCAAAATCTTCCAGCTCACCTTCTGAACGTTCAAAAGATAAGATGGTAAACGGTAAGTGTCTCACTCAATATTCATTGTTTAGTAAACCAATTTCTAAATTCTGTTCATTTACGTCGCATAGCTTACTACGCTTCTTGGCAGGTACGTGCCTCAGTGTTCACATGTGCCGGATAATGGTCCTCTTTTAGCATTTTACTGATCTTCATGTCACCCAACAGTGGTACGATAGAAACAAGTTAGCCGCTCCGGCCAATCTCGATTTCACCAAGGTGGAAAGAGTTAATTTTGCCTTCTTCCAAACAAATCAAGAAGGTGATCTTTGGGGGACTGATAGTTGGGCAGAGTAAGCGCACGAGAATATCAATCTAGATCTAATCCTCTGATGTCCTGATTTAACATTGTTTCCTCTCTGGTCTAAATGAATTATAGCCCACAGCTGTTGTTTGGCAGCTACAACTGGAACCCGCCTAGCAATTCCAAGAAATACTGTTCGTGGGATGGGCCAAAAACCCAGAACTGCAACACTCACAACTATAATGAAGGGCTCATTCACCTTGCGCACGCTGCCGGAGCTGAAGGTATGTCTGCAGCAGATTAGGAAAATTACACGCAAACATGTCATTGGCATTGTCAAGTTATTGGACTGTTTTAATCAATCTTACCACTCTTGATTCATACATCTCGCAGTATGGCCCAGCCTGGGTGGGTGGAGCCTTTCAGATCCATTCAGTGAGCTTGCGCGCTCAAAGGTCAACCGAAAGAAATTCGCAGACAACTGCGCCAAGCTTGCTTTGGAGTATGACTTTGATGGTATCGATATTGATTGGGAAGTAAGATGTTGTAACATTAGTTCCAATGCGAGCTTGTATATTACTCTCTTCCTGATGCAACATCTCATGCCCCCTTCATTCATCTCTTAAATCATGCAGTATCCTGGCTATGCCGAGCACAGTGGAAATCCTGACGATAAACAGAACTTCAATCTTCTGTTGGATGATGTCCGTGAAGCGTTGGATGCGCTTGAGAAAAAAACGGGCAAGAGATACGGACTAACCGCTGCACTTCCTTGCGGTCCAGATCATATTGCCAACATTGATGTGCCTCATCTAAATACGGTACTTGACGAGTTCCATTTGATGACATATGGTAAGAGCTCTTGTCATTGCTGTGTGGTACAGAGAGTAAGCCCATCAAACTAACAAAACCATTTCTCACATCTTCTACACACATGTAGATTTTAACGGTGCTTGGAGTGAATTAAGTGGTGTCCACTCGCCAATGTACTATCAAGGTTGGGGTCCCGAGAAGTTTAGTCTAGACGATTGTGTTAAAACATGGCATGAAGCAGGCACTCCAATGTCGAAAATCAACATCGGATTAAGCTTTTATGGTAGAACCTTTGCGTCTGCCACCGGCCTTCAACAAGAGCACTCTGGTTCAGATATAGCTCACTGGGGTCCGGATGAAGGCACTCCAATGTACTACAACATTCTAAAGCAGCTGTTAGGTAACCCTTCTATGAAAAGTGTTAGGCACGAGCCCACAAAGACTCAGTTTGCCTACTTCAATGGCGGCGGTAAGACGGCTTTTCATCATACCATTTCTGTTTTCCATGGAAACCAACGGATGCCTAACGTTTTCTCCTATTATGTTTTCACGTGCGAATGTTCGGCTACTGCTACAGGGCTAGTGACATATGACAACGAGCAGTCAATTTGTGATAAGGCCGAATATGTCATTGACAATAGGTTGAATGGCTTCTTAATCTGGGAATTAAGTGGTGACTTGCTAGAAGACAAGAGCACGCCACTTTTGGACTCCCTGAACAAGAAGCTGAACAACCCATCCATGCAGTGTTCTGAGTACGTGAATTTGTTTGGATGACGCTTCCTGCTGTAAAATAGTATTATCTTTTGACCCACCACTACTTGCAACCAAAGCACGATTGAAACAACAATATCATCATCAACCACTAGCACCACATCAACAACCAGAACATCAACAGCAATGACGGGCGCTACAACAACGAGCACGAGCACCAGCTCCGCGACTCTCTTTCCGATGTCCAGCCCGATCATCAATAGGCCACCGACAAACAAAGCAGCATTGGCTGTGGAAGCGGTACTTGAGAAGAGCAAGGAGAGCATTGACAGTAAGATTCTGTTGTATCAAACCCCAAACTATCAGGTACGTTTTTGTTTCATTTCAACCTGTACTACTCGTGACGTTCTAACCACATTCGCCAATCACCACTTCACAGTGGATTCCTTCGGATGTCTATCGCTACAATGATTTCCTTTCAGCTTTACGGGTGATGTACAAGAACGGTGTTGCCAACAAATTCTTTTATATGGGTGATGATTGTCCAAACGGGCACAAGTATGGACTCGTCAACATTGCCGCCTTTCTTGCTCAAAGTATGAAAGAAACTATCAAATACAATGCTTGTGATGAAAACAGCTGGGATTTTGTCAAGGGTCGTTATCCAATTAGCAACGCCTGCGGACAGCTCGGCCAGAGCTACCAAGACTACAAGTGTTCTGCCGAGGAAGCTCACATGGAATGTCCTGTAAATCCGAACATGAAGATCAAGGCCTCCACCAATGCCAAATGGTATGGAGCTCCGGCCCCTCTCTTTTGTGGACCCAAAACTGACTACCCATTCACTGGATATTGGGATCATTCCGTGGAATGCAATAAGCCATGGGCTAACCCGCCAGCATACTGTGAGGAATATGAAGGCCAAAAGGCCGGTGCATTCAATAACAACTCTCCAGTTCCAAACTCTTCTGGCCGTACGGATGTAGAAGGATGCTGTTTCTGGGGACGTGGTGTGATTCAAACGACTGGAGTTTGTAACTTTGGAAAGCTCAACTGGTACCTCGGCGCTCGTGCTGCAGAGGATGGACGCGAAGCCATGTACCCAGATATCAACTTTTGCGAGCAGCCAGATGCCATTTGCTCGAGCGAAGAGCACACAGAACTCAAGTGGATTGCCGGAATGTTTTACTGGGTCGAGAGTGTGCAGAGCTACAATGTTGGAGGCTGGAATTATATTGATAAGCTTAAGACCTGGGTCGATAAAGGAATGACTGGTGACGATTTCATTAACTCCGTCAGCGGCATTGTAAATCGGGGCTGCCACAATCCAGTAAGTCATTTGGTGTTCTAATCAGATTTATGCTTTAGCATTGTTCGTCTCATACGTCTCTTTCATAGCCTTGTGCAACTGGTGACGTAGATGGTGCATATGAACGTAGCCAGAACTTCAAGAAGGTGATTGCTCAGTTTGACATGTGAGAATCTTCATGAATTTTAGAGTACAGAGAATAGAAACTGCTTCACGACATGATAGACTTGCTTGGAAATAATGGACTGGGCATAGCATAATTCTTATTAGAAACATGTATTTTTATCCTTCAATACGTTCATCAATGGCTGAGAAATGCTTGAA
The DNA here is from genome assembly GCA_036939935.1 of Cyclotella atomus. Lineage (NCBI taxonomy): Eukaryota > Bacillariophyta > Thalassiosirophyceae > Thalassiosirales > Thalassiosiraceae > Cyclotella > Cyclotella atomus. The sequence continues at coordinate 33,547 of JALLPI010000133.1, read as the reverse complement.
GTACGCTTTGAACAATGCAAGCCCGTGCGTAAAATCTTTCACTCCCATGGTCTCTCTGATGGAATGCATAGATAACTGAGGGCAACCCATGTCTATGGCTCTGTTCGTAAAGCGAAGTGACAAATGGAACGGGGTGAGAAGTCATTTGGCAACTGTATTTCCCATTCAAATGAACACCCTTACCTGATGCCAGTAGTTGATGATATTATGGGTCCAATAGTACTGCCGCAAGCGCAATCATTACGCACTACAAACTCCTGAATCGGTGGTAAACCAGCCGCCTTTCCGATCTCTTTCATGATAAGCCCGGTAAGCCCATTTGTAGCATATCTTTGATTATTGTTTCTCTTGATTACCATTCCACCATTCATTTTAGGTCCATGACTTTTCTCGTGTTTTGATGCATAATTAGGATGCACAGCATGTGCTTGGTCCACGCTTAACACAAAAGAGTTTTGGACAGTCTTGTCATACATCACAGGACTATCTTCGCCAGCCCCAAGAACATGAGATATCCTCTTCACTGCCTCACCTACGATGGGAGATCCAGCACCGGTAGCGGAAGAAGATCCAACCTCTTCGTGATCAAACATGGCAATCATTGAAATATCATCATCATTCTCGAGCCCTTCGTTTGTCACGTGATCAATCAGTCCCCGTAAGGAAAGGAAGCAACTGGCTAAATTGTCAAGTCGAGAGGAGTGTACAAACTCCGAACGAACACCACCCAGAGATGCAGGCTGAACGTCAAATAGGTTCAACTCAAAGTCTACAATATCTTTTGTGTCAACTTTCAATTCTGATGCAAGCAGATGCACGAGAAGAGGTTCTTGTTGCCTTAACCATTCGTCGCCATCGTCTTCTGTTTGATCTTCAGCACCTCCACTTGTTAACGACTCTTTCACCGCAGTAGCAAGAATAGGTGACAGATGATCTTCTTTGTTCACAGCAAACGCTTCTCGCTCTTTGGCCGATTGAAGATGGATTGCAAGATTTGGAATGCGCAAGATTGCTCGGTCAATTTTCACAAGTTCCTAAGTAAACAGGACCTCTTCATTAGTTGCTGAATACATATCATACCTTCAGTAAAACAACATAGACTCTACACACCTGTCTAATCTTCCTCTTTTCTTTGTCATCAATGAACACTCTTCCACTTATGCCCAAGTCTCTAAAGAAACCATAACACCAATGTCAATGTGTCAAAAAATCAAAGAAGGCTAAACATCTTTGATTGCTTACCTATCAAACCAAGTGTGCCACAACCCCCCACCATAACACTCCACTCCGATCTGAATAGCACCACTGGAACCACCGTTCTTATCCGTCGTTCTTTTTGAATAAGGCTTTACCTTCAAATTTGGACTGTCTGTATGGCTGCCAATGATCTTGAATCCATTGCCCGGTTTAAAGTTCTTGCCAATACCAAATGCCACCAATGTAGACTTGTTACGGGTGAAGTAGTACTTCCCTCCTGGGACTAGTTCAGAGTCTTTCCATTCTGTGAATCCTGCTGCCTCAAGTGCTTGTGTGGAAGTATGTACCGCGTGAAATGGATCTGGCGAGGCGTCGATAAAGTCCATTGCGTCACGTGCTAATGGCATGCAGTCTTCATAGTGCGAAGATAGCGGCGGGAGCGAGCTAATTGACGCTTTTAAAGACGTTTGGTACCCGATGTTACTATTTTGCAAAGCACCAGTTTCACGTAATGCGACAGATCGTACAGGACTTGGGGTAAGCCAAGCAGACGATTGTCCAAGCCCTGTTAGTAATGCAAGTGAAGAAACTCTCGAGAGGCGCATTGCTGTTGATTTTGTTAATGATGTTCGTAGACAGGTGTACTTTGTAATGCAACGGAGAGCTGATGTCATGTTTTCATGCCATCGTCACATATTCCATATTATCCATATCATTGGAGTCGGCGGGCGGGCGGGAGGCGCATTACGTATTTACTCAAGGCTATCTACCATTTATCTAAGTAGATAACTCCAGCACTCAATCAGTCACTCTCCCATCAATTGGAGTTGTATTCTCTTCCACAGGATGGACTTGATGCTCGCTAAACTTAGCCAATACATTGATTTGGATATGTATGATATGCTTGATAATGAGCTTAATCTCCTCATGAAATTCTCGAGTTATTTTGGCCAAACAATGGCTAGGTTCAAAATTCCGGAGAAATTCCTTCCGGTTGCGGGCACGGAATATAGCCGGAACCGGAATTTTGACCGAATCGCATCTATGTCGCATCTCCGTCTCCTTAATTAAAAAGTCCGGAAGAAAGCGATACCTAAAAAAATGATTCTGGCAATCCCGGAAAATGGCCCGGAACCGGAATTTCGACCGGAATTTTTCCGGAATTTCGAACCTAGAACAATGGCATGTGGCAGTTGAATGGGCTCCTGTCAAGTAATATCAAATTAAGTGTACTCCTCTGTAGTAGTTCAACAAATATAGCATGAAAGTCGATGCAAGTACAAGGTGAATAATAAATTCAATACATTTGTGCACCAAAATATTTGGTAAATGGGACAGATAGCTTGGGACGGGACCATGGATATCGGATATTGTGGATTGCTCAGCAGCTCATTCGGTATTTGATCTCAATCTGGTCAAATTTCAATCAAGGTTTTGTTAGTACCAATTGCAGTCATAATTATCTTGATTGTAACTTGCTACGGATAATGGAGTGCAAGTCACAAGTGAAGGTATTTTGCAATTATTAGATTAGATTCACCTATCAATGATGCAAGCTAGTCTGCTCTTATGAAGGCTTGGAAGAGCTTGTCAAATCAGACTACAGCAGTCATAACATTTAGCATTACCTCATGCCCTAAAACTCACCCCACACAATCTTGAAGCAAAGAGGAAATGCTAGAATGCCAAGACCCTTGAAGCGAAGAAGGGGCTCTACACTTGATTGTGAAAAGCTAAGACTAAGACACAACCGCTACATTTTCAAATCTACTTCTTAGAGCCAATTATGGACAAGATGCAACATGATGCCCAAGAAAGGTACGCTTGCTCCATTTTTTGCATTAACATGCACTGGGCTTCTTTTAGTAGCCTTCACCCCAGCAATAAAATGCTTGAACAGATGTTACCAAGGGATTTGTTGGGAATTTAGATTGATTCTGCGAAAGATAGATTGATTCAAACACCTCAATTTAGCGGGAACGACCCGATTATTTGCAATGACAAAGAAGGAGCAAGCCAAAGAAAAGCCGAGTTGGGTTTGATTGAATAAATGATGCTTGATAATAATGTTGTGAACAACCATTGAACAGGAACAGTTGCTCATTAACATGGCATGCAGAACGATGAACAAAGCGCTACGATACGTCTGTCATCTACTAGCCATTTTTCCTTTGGCAGCAGGTCAAAGTGGACCGAGATACAACGTCTATAGCCTCCCACCGTTCGAGATAAAACTGGACGTTGACTTATGGACGACTGTATTGAACGGTTCTTACCTCAATGTGAGGAGATTAGAATCCTTGGATGCATTGTATGTTAAGAACGACGATGGGAGCAAAAGCCAGGAAGAAAACGATCCCGCATATGCATTGGCTGAACTTAAAGCCACTTTGATGCAGGCCACCAAACACAAAGATGACAGCACCTCCGCGCATCTGCCTTCGTACTTGCTTGAACTGTTGACCGAGTACACCAACTCTTATCTTACAACCTTTCTACATTCTGCACTTAATACTGATATGAGGTCTGATAAAGGATGGAGCTTGGTACATGCTATTGATTTGAGGGGGGAATGGGTAGATGTTGACTTTTGGAAGAGCGAAGTCCACTACGTAGATGGGGAAAGCAGAGCTTTGAATGAAGCGGAAGAATCATTTGCAAGTTTGACTGTTGCATTTTCGGGAACTGCAGCTGTTCTTCAAGGAAAGAATGTTGACGGTGTCGTAGTTGATCAAAAGGACCCCCTTACTACATCTCCTACAATTGATAGGTCGTTGCTTCGCCTAGCAATCAATACTGCATTTTCTCCCCCAGATGGACCGTATCAGTATTTGTCTCATGTAATCACTAACTCCATGGAAGACAGATTGTACAGTGTTGCCAATGTACAAGCAGAGAAAACTCAAGTGATGGAACATGACGCTGCCTTAGTTTTGAGTGCGGTTAGAGATGTGCAGACTCGCATGGACTTGGATTTGTTTCCAACAGCTGAATTTGTCAGTGCCGATGCAGCTTATGTGGCAGCTGACAGTGAGAAGGTTGAGAAGAGGGAATCAATCACAGTCTTTTTGCAGGGATGCTATTTGGTTTTGTTTATTGGTGGATTCTACATCTATGCCAGCTATCGGTACAGAAGAAATTACTTGAAGTGGGAGTTGGAGCGTTATGGCAACAAGGATGCCATTTTGTTTAAGCACAAGTATAAACGTGCCAGAGGGCAGAGATTTGTTAACTTCATTTCCGGGCGCCAGTGGAATATAAGCAAGGATGGCCACTCTCCTGTAACCGTGGAGATTGATGGAGTTGATGGTTTCTTCGAACGAGAGTTAAGTGGAATTGATAGCTCAGATGATGATATTTATGACTTGGAAATGGTAGAGGAGAGGAATTCATCAGAGTACTGCGAAGAGCCGCAGGATTTGGAGAAAGGACTGCGTGAATCGTACAACGAGTCAACCCGCCATAAGAAGGGCTTGGATATGAAACCCATCGACGAGAAAAGCATTACAAGTGCAAATAGAAGTACCATGAAAGCCATGGATGATGACATGCCGCATAATGCAGCATCTGTCTCAAGTCAACAACCAAAGGTAGACTGGGAGGAGGTACTTGAAAATGTCGTTCCAATACCAGCCTCTGATGCAGTAGCCAAGCTGGATGACCGCAATGCCACGTACCATATTGCTAACCAAAATGGCACCGGTATTATTGTACAACGTCGATACGTTCAACCAGCCTCTCCATTTGATGTGCTCTATGGGGCTGCATTTCTTCACGGTGAAGCTGACAGAGTCGAGGCCCAGCGCCGATTGGAAAGGCCAAAGAAGAAAAAGATTCGTGCCAGTCCCAGTGGCAGGATGAGGAAGAAGAAAAAGAAGACACTAACTATGAAGTTGGTTACCGAGGCTATGAATGGGCAAAGAAGCAAGGACGCAATCAAGCCTATGATGACTATTGTAGAATGTGAAGGTGGCATCCAAGAGGTGTTTAACGAAGAAGAAGAGGATGCATATGATAGCGACGAGCAAGAAAACTCCGAAGCCGGTCCTGATTTGGCTCAGTTCACGCCTGGAGAACTGAGACACAATCCATCCCCAATGTCATTTTACTCTCCTGGCAACTTCCTGAGAAATCTCTCAGAGAAGTACAATTTGGGTTTGGTTGATCAATCTGCTGAGCGTGCAACTGCGTTTGAAAAAGTAGGTGTGGGCAGTGATGAGAAAAAGGATTGTGATGTCTATGCAGACAATCCCGTTGAAGACGGCGTTGTCTTTTGTGACTTTCCAAGACAAGATGGCACTCCATGTATTATTTATGACACCAAAGACAAGCAAGACAGTGAGGAGAATGCAAAAGATCATGTTGCTGAGTTGTCTATAGACTCGGAGCAACAGCAGTCGCTTTGCGATGAGGTGAGTTTCTTCTTATCATCTCGAGTTTAATGCGAGGACAGTTTGTACTTACTTGATCATCAACCTATTCTCGGCGGCTTGAATTTTCTACTGTATTGTTATTGTAGCTCAACACAACTATAGACCTCGAAGCCGATTCAGACGACGAAGAAGCATCTAAAAATTATTTTGCAGCCAAGATGAATCTATTGCTTGAGTCAAAATGCAACCAAATCGAAGAGCGAAAAGAAATGGAGTTGGAAATGCAAGCAAGAAGACGTGAGCGGGAGGAACAAAAAAGGGCAGCGGCCAAAGCAAACGAGATTCAGGAGACCTCAAAGATGTAGTCTAAGCGTTGCTAGATTGAATTTTTGTATTTTATGGAACTCAAACAGAAATAGGCACTAGAGAATTCGGAGAAACCACCACTATTGAGAGAGGCAAGAGCGATTTGGATTTGTGGAGGTTGCGTCCAGTTTGCAGAGAAATATTATTTAAGAGTTGACAAACTCTGATGAATTGAGACGGTGCGAAATCTTGCTTCGAATAGATTATCTTCTGATCAAGTGAATGACAAAAATCAAGAAGAAGATAAATAATGTTTGTTTAGTACATCACATAATATAGTACAACATACAAGCAGTAGCAGCAGCGCCTCCTAACGATTCAGTCAATATTCAATTTTCAGTCTTCTTATTTAGGCTTGAAGAAACAGCTGTTGAGTTGCAAGAGGTCACGTTGTAGGGTGGCTCGCCAGCTGGCTGGGCAGAAGACACGTAATTATAAGGATGCATGTAGCCAGACGGAGGCATAGACAGAGGCATATAGCCAGACTAATGCATCATGTAGCCAGACGGAATCATGTAGCCAGACGGATAAATATGCTCTTGCGCTTTCATCTTTTTCATCTGTGCTTCCCTTCTCATATCTTCCCATTGCCGCTTCTCCTCCAATGCGGCATTCTTTGCATTTCGTGCTTCCTCTTCATCCTCAGATGAGTATTTCCTCTCGACTCTATTTGGATAATATGTTTCACCGCGAGTTGAAGCCGATGCCATTGAGCTTGTCAAATTGTTCGCGTTCAGTTTTGTCATCTGACGGCAAGGGCTCTGTGCCTTTGTACTTCTTGAGTTTGGCTCTTTGGTACTGAACCCACTGTCCAAGCTGTTGGTTAGCTTCGTACTGTTGAGGTACGTTGCAGTGGCCGCGTTCATCTTTGAACGCACGCAGCTCTTGCTATAGTGAGATATTGTAGAGGATTGGAGGTGTGAGATTGCAGTACAAAATGGTTCGTTTGCGTGCATGCATAACTCACATAGCGTTGCTCCCAAGGGATCCCGAGGACCGTGAGTTGTACCCCAATTGAAGCCGATTTCCTTGAGCTTGTAAAATCGTTCGCGTTCAGTTTTGTCATCTTACGGCAAGGACTCGTCATTGTTGTATTTCTTGAGTGAGGCTCTTTGATTATTGACCCATGTGCCAAGCTGTGGGTTAGCTTCGTACTGTTGAGGTACGTTGCAGTGGTTGTTTTCATTTTTGAACGCACGCAGCTCTTGCTGAAAGAAAGGACAACATTAAAGGTGAGATTGTGAGATGAGTCTCTATCCCAAGTTCGTCTAAGATTTCGATTGGCCTTCAACTCCTCTTGACTCGGATCCTTGCCTAGAAGTCGAAGCTGGTTGACTTACAGACGTGCATCTCTCCATTTTTTCGATCCAAATCCATACCAATGACCAAGCCAACTACTAAAGTCTCGATTCGATATGTTTTGAAGTTGATCAAGTTCGATACCAAGATATTTGACCATTTCGTCACCACAGAGGAATGTTTTCGTTGAGGAACACTTCGCCCCAGAGACCTAAGCCCTCAGTGTAGCACTTTGTCCCGACAATATGGCCCCAAAACCGGCAGAATTCTCCCAGCGTTAAACTAGAGAGCACTTGTTCTGTTGACAAACGAAGATAAGCTGCAATCTCTTCTGCATAAAGCTCCATCATGGCAATTATAGAAGGGTGTACATTTGGGACCATGCGAAGTTTCGTGTCTTTGTAGTCATGATGATTTTGTGCCAAGAATGAGTCGAGCTGTCGCCCATTCATCTTCTCTCTTGAGAATGTTTGCAAGTCGCCATGAACTAGATTCAAGTTAAACATTCTTTGGTGCAAGTTATCCGTGCGGAGCTTGTACTGAAAGCATGAAAGAATAAGTGATTCTATCGCTCGGCAGTCTCCTTTGGTGCCATTTGGCATGGCGGCAACAATCCCGCAATATGTAATGCCCAACAACTCCATGAATAGTGGATACTTTTTCGACATTCGTGAGATGAAATTGATAGTCTCTCCAACGTAAGTTACATTGATGACATCGTCTGGCTTAAAGCTCTCTAGATCTTTGAGTATTTGGATAGTAAAGACAGAGTGAAGGCCATCTACATTGGCAATGACATCTTCGCAAACCTCGCGGTGCCACGAAACCTTTTCGCGAGCAATCTTGATGTAGACAAAGGTAGAATTCACTGGGACATCCATTTCTGAATACGTCCAACTTTGTCTAGGTTCATCTCTGAGCACATCAAACTCCTCGCCAGACACATCCTTCAAGAAGCCTGGATGGATACATTGAATGTAGTGGCAAAGACGTAACTGTGTACCGTGGGCGTGCACGTATGGATCTGTTGGGTCATAAGCATTAATGGCATTATGGACGAAATCGTAAGCACGCAAATCATCTTCAGTACGCAAGTGGGGTCGATCATAAGTAGGTACCCCATAATCTGCAATTCCAGTCTCTTCTTCATTAGATTCTTCATGCTGCTGTATGAATAAAGCTAGATCAAATAGGGTATCACACTCCATTTTCTTTATCTGACCAAATGAAATACATGAACATGAAGTGCGATGCACTTATCGTTTAAAATTTACTAAATCCGGCCTTTCGTCCGTGGCAGATCACCGAAATGAAAAACATCCAAATATCAAGTTTTCTATGTTATTAAATCACAAAAATAAGTACGATCTCGTCACCAGCACTCTAATCTAGCAATGCCGTCGATTAGGGGCTCAAGCAGAGACATGCAGGGTCGCAGCGGTAGTAGGAGCAGGGAATCGAATGAAAATGTCGACATCGAGGTCCTGCGGAAAGAGTATCGCAACATGCAAGCCAATCGCAATGCGTTTGCTCATGAAAGTGATTTGGTGAGGAGTGTCCTACACAATGTCCAGCCCACCCATACCTCAATCAACCCGCAACTCTTCTTGACACAATAATGGCCACCCACCACAGGTATTGCGGAAGCAACAGGCGACACTCGACAAGCTCCGAGCCGAAAACGAAACCCTCAAAGCAGATGTGTCAAGGCTTCAGACTCGCAACATGACTCGTCCTATAAATTCATTTGAGCAGTCTCAGCTCGATCGATTGTATCAAGAGCTGGATAAATTCACCGTTCTAGTCGAGACGGAAAAGTCCAAGGCGTCCGCCATGGAAAAGGAAATAACAGAACTGCGGGATGAGATATGGAAGAGGCGGAAACAAATGGGTGGAGTCAATGCTGCTGCCACTAACCAAAGAAACGTTCAGAAGCAGGTATCTCTCCTAGAAAGTAGGTTGGACCAAGCGCTGGTAAAGTTCAACAAGACTGTCTCTCGTAACAAGCGCCTTCGAGAAGAAATTGACAGTCTAAGAGGCGAAAGAGTGACATTTGAGAAGGTCTACAGAAAGATTGAAAAGGTGAGTTTGAGGTATGCAATCTCTTCACTACGGAACCATATCTAACTTTACAATCTCAGGACCTGCGAGAGACAAAGAAACAAATGGCACTCGTCATTGAGCAATCCAACCAGGCATATGAGCAGCGAGACAAGGCGCAGCTTGAGATTGTTGCAATTGAGCAAGCCGACCGCAAAGATGAGGACGCATATCACCAGCAAATGAATGAATTGAGCGACGAATTGGAAGAAATTAATCAGCAGTTACTGAACAGCACACGGCGTAACCAGCAGCCATTTGTTGTGGACCCTATCGAAGAGGAGAGGAAAGCAGCAGAGCGAAGAGAGGCTGCTCGAGCCAACGAAATTGCTCGTGCAGAAGAAGAATATGCACAGCAACGGAAAGAGAGAATGCAAAACTTCGAGGAGGCATTTCGTAAGATATCGGCTGCCACCGGTATCAATGATGTCGACGAACTAATACGAGTGTTCATTGAAAACGAAGAACAGAACTTTTCTCTATTTCGATACATGAACGAACAAACAGCTGAAATTGAAAGGCTAGAGGACGAAATCAACGCATTGCAAGAGGAAGGCGAAAGAGTCAGAGCCAAACAGGGAGATGGCAATGACAGAGAAGAAGTGTTGAAGATTGAGAAGCAAATCAAGACCGCGATAGAACAGACAGCCATGTATGATGCAAAATGTGAGGAGCAACAAAAGCTTTTGGATGAAGTCAAGGATGAAATCAAGGTAGGCATTGTGTATAAGTATATCATTTGCTTGGTGTGTCGCGTCAAGACTCAACAAATTCATATTGAACAGCTTCTCATGATCAGGCTCAATATTTATCCAAGTGGTCAAGAGGGAGAACTGTCAATCACCACAGATAACGTACTGCACTATCTTGGTCTAGTGGAGGAAAGGGCCATTGACATTGTCTCCAATTACAACCGACTCCAAGCAATGACCGACAATGCCAATAAGAAAATGTCATTAAGTGATCAAAACGGGTCAAGAAGACTTTCAATCAACCCCCCGAGGCTTCTCGACTACTCCAGTGACGAAAATTCAGACGATGGAAATGATAGTTCCTGCCTCAGGCCGGTACACAGAAATGATTTGGACTATTCAAAGCTTGCTTCCCGAGCATCCATGGCAAAACAATCATCAAGAAAGACAGTAACGGGGAGAAGAGGGAGTCTAATTTTCGGAGGAAGAATGTCGATGGTCAACAATGTTGCTTTTGCCCCCGGGCCCTGATTTTCAACTAATTGTTATGATGCTGTGCTCACTGTAGAAAATATCTCAACAAGATTAACGACTTAACAAGCGCGACAACATCGTGGTAGATATGAGAAAAGAAGGTCTTCTAGAGTAAATTAGCTTAGGCCGTCATTGAGCGCTAATCCTACATAATCTTAATCCTTATCTTGATCTTAGCTTGGAGATTTTCGGCGTGTTATCATGGAGAATTTTAAATCCTCCAGCCACAGCATCCTCATTTTGTCGCCAATATTCACAGCGAGCAGAGCAACCGCAAATGATGAGCTCAGCTAACAACAACAGCAACAACTTCGAAGACGAGACGGTAAGTTATTGTTTGAGTTTTTGGTAGGACATCAACTATTCTCGTTTCAGCTCACAATTGTTTTCCTTAGCTTCACTTTGACAAAGAGAATCTTCACCCAAATCAAAAGGCGGCAGCCAAAGCCAAAGCCAAACGTTGGTCTACAGATGAATTTAATGGATTCTTCCGAGTAGTGCTCGAAAAGGCCGCGACTGAAGAGCAACTGAATCGTTTCTTGCAAGCAGCACTGGATGGCGCCATTCCCCTAGAAAAGAAGGTAACTGACCCGAGTTTTACGGTGGTCTGACTCGCGACGGGATTGGATTCAGAGAAATACGAAGAGCCTCTTCAAGCGTGATCTCGAAAGTTGTGTTGGATCTGCGCGTCTTGAATGGTTCGAGAAATTGAGTACAATAATTGACGATCACGTTGCCGATTCTGAGCTTACTCTCTCCGTGTTGTTTGTACTTTGTCCTACTCCACCACGGACTTATGGCAAATCCGTCGACGTTACTGATGAAGAGTCGTTCGCGAGAGCAGGTGTTGATATTCAGGATGTCAATACTGCCAGAGCATTTTTTGCCATGGTCAAAGGTTTCGAAGCAGGTGAATGGTCGCCGCACAATCAGCGCTGTAAGTGTCGTACTGATCCCAGTGAACCTATGCGCTGTGATCACTCAAACGACCTAGAAGGAGAGGTAACCGCTGAGGGCCTACATAAGCTGGCGATCCTTCTACGGCTATTCGGCAAGAAGGACTTGATCATATTCAATGGCGGTGGTAATATCATCAACCCATTCAAGGCTGTTATGGCGCAAGGGCTCCACCTGTCATTGTGCACCTATTTCTGCGAAAAATTCGGCTCGTTCGAGGCTTAATACAAGAAGAACTTCGAAAATTTGTCCGCATTGGAAGCTGCCTGTGGACGCCCAGGGTTGTTTGATGATATTCTCAACGACGACTCTTGCCTTTTGATTGGTAACATTGACGATTTGCCACGGAAAAAGGAACTCTGGTGGGAAGGTCTTGATGAACACGCGCAAGGGCATTACATGAACGGGACGAAGGGTAGAAATCAGCCTTGTCAATACACTCAAGAAGAGCGCATTCGAGGAGGAACTAGCTCCATGGCGAGTAAAGGGGCAAATGACGAAGGCAAGAATGTCCATGCGGTAGAAATGCGTAAAAGATCTGTTGAAGTCATGAATGCATTTCGTCAATTGAAACACCAACTTGCAAGTAAAAATCAGCGCGGAGAGATTGTGTTTACACAATGCGGTCACAGAACCTCTAAGTTCTTGACAGAGATGTGTGTTAGAGTGGGTAATGGAAACAATCCCAATGCGCTCAAATTTGTTTCTCCATTGGTGTTTTGACTGCCAGAAACTCTACGATTGCAGAGAAGTTGTTAAGACACTTTGGAAACAGTGATTGTGAGTACCATTTCACCCTCATCGCCATAGTATTGAATTCACCTTCACCAAAGCTCAACCTAATGTTTGTTTTAGCCTAAACATGAAGTCTATAAAACGACCATGGCCAAATTCTATGAGCAAGCGAAGGCGCATATTCAAGCTCTGGAGAAACGAAAGAAGTCCGCCCAAGAATCTCACAAGTCCTATGTTAGCATTGACGGGTACTACACCTTTGATCGCCCTATCGTTAACGAACTAATCTAATCTGAATCTGATAAGTCTATATCACTCGAGTTCGACTCTTCTTCATCTCTTTGCAGGGCCGCTGCCCCGTTTAATGAAATATCTGAATCCGAACCACTTGAGCTGGAAGAACTCGAGCTAGAATCGACATTGTTCCGTACATGCAGGATATTTCCATGTGGAATTATGATCGATCCAACAGAGCTAGAGTCTGAACTGAAAAACAAGTCTCTGGGCCTCCTCTGATGATTTGCTTCTCTCTCCAGTGGTCTCATTCCTCCCCTAGATTCACGGGATGAACCCATTCTACTCAAGGCGGATCCCCTGGACGCCCTATGATGTTCAGGGACCCTTGCCAGTTTGAGAGCAGCTTGCTGCATGTATGAATGCAACAGAAGGGGGAACATCTCATTAGTGTTCACCATATCGGCAGTTATTTGTGATCTTTGGGGAGCTAGATAGGGCGACAGATGCTTGTCCCATAGATTGCTGCACATACCTGTGGATAGCAACCGAAAATTGTTTCTCGCTACCGGAAGACACAGTCGAACGAGTCTACCAATCACTCCAATATCAAATAGACCTTGACAGTCCTGTAAATGATTCTTTAACATACTGCCAATGGTCAATTCAACCTCTTGAACAGTCCGAAGCAAGTCGTATGTGCCCGCATGCTCCAGCAAATCAATCAGCTCTGCAAAATTTTCACGTGATCGAACATTACACGACTTCCAAGCCGATCCAGTCAATCTACCCCTATTTTTATCATGCCAATTCGATATATCCTCGACTTTTTCGGCCAATACATCATCGCATTCCTTCAAATGCTTCACCATTGAAAATTCATGAAACCAAGCAGTCAATTTGACTGCATTCGTTTCATCGATGCAGCTGCCGCTTCGAACTTCACCAATTTGACTGGGATCGATGATTTTGTAGAATTCCTTCCACTCTTCTGGGTCTTTGTCGGGCAGCTCGATCGTGTTGGTGGCATCTTCTCTCATGCCCGCGGAGAGCATGGTGTCGAAGTAGGGTGAGGCGAAGCATAGTGCTAGTTTGTAGCAGGAGAAGGATTTGGCGGTGTCGCCGCTGCCGACGATGACTGTTACGTCTGGGGGTAGGGAACGGAGGCGTTTTGGGTCGTTTGTTAGGCTGTCGTCTGCCATAGTGGATAGTTCATTGGGAAAAGACTGGTGAATGGGGAAGGCGACGGGATGGGAGGAGGAGCCGCGAGAGAAAATGGGGCAGAAATGTTTGGACAGGTACTGCATAATATTGAAGTAAGCAATAACCTTTCGCTCTCGCCAACCCAACCGAACCCCTCCCTCACCCAGCTCCTCAAACCAAGATACATTGTAGATTTAGTAAAGTACGCATTTGTGGCCTATAATATGTCATGAATGCAATCCTTTGACATTTGAATGAAGAGTTGTCTTCCCATTTTCTTCAAGTCTTATAATCTGTATCTGTTTCTCCCGATGCTTCCTTACTTTCATCTTTCTTCCTTATCTTCTGATGCAAGCTTAGCAGACTCTTCTTTTTTATCTCCCTTTCGAACATTCTCGGCTGCACCCTCTTTGTTTTGCGGTTCCCCATCGGCAGAACCCCCCTTGACACCATTTTGCATAACTGGATGCTGCTGTTGCATTGCCAACGAGCTACGTCTACGTTGTGCGAAAAGAACTTTTGCCTGAGCATCCACCTTGGCACCAACTTCTTTCATTAAATCACTGTTCATCGCGCCACCATACATTATTCGTGGACCAAGCATAGGTAGAGTACTCAATCGTCTACTCATGCTTCTTTGCAAGAACTCTTCGGTCATTGCATTCAATTGGGATGGGTTCATATTATGATCAATCGAGAATCTTCGGAATGGCTTGTTAAGTGCTGCCATGGCTTCTGCCACGATTTTGTCAGAGTCCATCGTAATCTCTTTTTTACCACTCTTTTCCTGAATGGTTGATCCGTCTTCTTTCTTACCATCTTCATCTCCATTCTTCTCTGTACCTGCATTGCATGTTTCAAAATCTGCAGCTTGCATTTTCATCTTATGGCGAATCAACGTAGACTGAGGAGCAGGAGTGGGCAAACTCAACCTCCTCGCCATTTGAGTCCGCAAAAAATACGATCTCATATCAAAGTAATCTTCATTCAGCCCTACCCCACTCAACCTCCTCGATGCTCTCGATGCCTCCATGTTTTTCAACAATGTAGCCTCCGATGGAGTTCCATTCCTACCACCCACCATTTCAATCTGCAAACAACTATCCCAATCTCCCTTACTGAATTTGGGATGACTATAGACATTAATATCCGGATACTTCTCGTCATAATTAATCTGAAATCCCCAATCGCAAAGTATTTCAATGAATTGCTGATAGGTTCTACCTGTCCCCCCTAACTCCTCTGCATATAACGGCAAGACGTTGGTCTCCAACTCAAGGGGGTTGACTATGATGAAGCGTCGTTCGTCGGATAGAAATGCAATGATATCTGCATACTTTGGGTTTAGTAACATGCCCATTAGAATGGAGGGGAATGATGCACGCTCGGTTTGAGTTTTGCGGCGGCGTGGGCGTTTGACGGTGGGGTCATCGGTGACTGTTCGTCTTCGTTTTGGGGAGGGCTTTTTGTCGGCGGCCTCTTTTGGTTTGATGTCTGCGGACTCACTGATGGTTGCAGCTGCGGCTAGAGTAGAGAGAGCACAGGTGACTGATTCTTTTGGTGCATCGGTAGGCGATGGCATGGTTTTGGAGTTGTTCACAGCGGTAGTGTTCGGTCGCACTTCACAAAAGTACCTTGTTTTATTCTTAAAGATACCTTTTTCATCATTGATATGAACATAATATCTAAACAAAGGCAACATTCATAAAGGTAATTTCGAAGTTGAACGAAAGCAGAAGAAGAGCCAAGTTAAAGCCCACGATCTTGACAGATAGATTGGAAGATTCAACAGTGCTCTAGATAGAGATCAGTCTGAACACAAATTTGTTTTACTTGTGATTTGACATCCTTGAAGATCCGACCATGGCAGATCAAAATCCCAATGTAGATCTATTGAAAGATCTCCAAACCGAGTTCTCAACTTTAGATAGAGTCTCCCATCGTCTCGCCATGACAGACGCCGGGGCCCCATTGGAAAAGGTCTTATCTCTTCTACTTCCAAGACTCCTCTCGAGAATTGGTAAGAATGATGATGCCAAACGCGAGAATAAACGAGGGGTGAACAAGCGGAAATTGGCCGGATGCATTACTGACACAGAAGGAGGGCAGGAGAAGTTAGATGAGATGTATGAGAAGATACACAAGAAGATGACAGAGATGCTGATGCATACTATGAAACGTGTACGAGATGATAGAGAGTGTAAATTGCCTTGTGGGGCAATTTTAGAGTTACTTGCTGGAAATGATTCAAATGCATTTACAGTCAATTTAAGCTTGGCTTTCTTGACTTTGGGGGTGAATCGATGTACTCCTGTGGAATGCTCGGATCTTTTGCCAGGATTGTTAAAGTTTTTGGAGTCACTGCTGCTTGGGAGTAACGAGCAAGAAGGTCAAGATGCAACAACTTCATCTGCTGGTGTTGGTGTTGGCCATTTAATTGATCCCAGTCGCAAAATGAGATACAATCAGACATATCATTTGATATTACGTTGCCTTGAAAAGGTATCACACAATCCACTGGAAAGTGCTGCTGTAAGAAGAGCTTTAAAGTCTGAGTCAAGTGTATCTTCAGATGGAACGCCGATATCTGTGTCATCACTGGCCAAAACCAAAGACATTTTGATATCTAGACCCGTATTGGCAGCAGCAGTATTCGATCTCTTCCTTGACATCTTCGTATATGCTCCAGTGGCCACAACGTCTTCTCTGATTCCTAATGGTATGTCAACATTCGGTTATCAATGTTTATCTGTGGGCGCAGCTTCAGAGAAATCAGGTTGCAAGAGTTGGAAGGAAGAATTTGCTACGAGAACAATGCTTAAAGAGTTGAAGCTCAGGTTTCTGGATTTGATAGCACCTTGTAGGAGATTTGCAATATTCCTGCAGGATGACACATCTGGTGTAACAACAGCTGATGCATCTTCCATATCTCAACAAATGGCAGGATTAGGAATATCAAGAACAGTTGCACTAATGGTGATCCTGTGTGGTGATGCCGATCTTGACGTCAAATCTAAAGCGGAGTCCTATTTAAAGGCACATCTAGATACATATCGTGGTAAAGACAACAAAGATTCCGCCTCAAACGATGATGATTTTATCAGCAAGAATGACCCTCTTCTGGGAAATCAAGTTGCACTTGCTAATTCCCTTCTCGTGTATGTCATTGGTGGTGTTTCATCGGCTTCTGTCTTGAAGGGTGTTTTTGCTGGCTATACCTCTCAGGTTGCTTTATCAGTGGCCGGGACTAGGCTTGGTCTTGTTCATGATACAAATTACGAAAATGATGTACAACAAAAAGCTGCACTTTCTTCCTACAGAATGAAGCTCTCCGACACAAATATTACACCCGTTGTCAAGTTTGTTGCCAAGATGTTGGAGGACAGTCCGAATCTATTTAATGTGATGGATATGGCGAATGCCGAGGCAGATGTTGCAGCCTTTTGCGTTGGATCACTTTCCCTACGCGTCTTTCAAGACTTATGGAAGCCTGGTTCATCTGGATCATCGTCAGTTGAAGCAGGAGCCTCTTTACTAAATGCTCTGTGCCTTCGTTTATCTCTTTTCTACGAGTCAAGAAATCCCGAGTGTTCGAGTCGTCTAAAGTCTCTTCTGGTCCAATCTATGTCTCTTGCTTGCTCGGTTATTTCACCGATATCTTCTGGTGAATCTACATCTAGTTCCAATGGTACTCGTGTTGCAACAGTTCAGATCGAGATTCGTGATAAAGTTTATGGGGTGATCTGTACCTTAGCACGTTCAAACAGGTTTAGCCTTGATGAAACTTACGCGCTCTTTAACAGCGGCTCCGAGACAAGTGCCGAGATGTTCGCATCATTTTCAACGGCCAAATTGCTCTTTGGATGCGCGAAACACGAAACAGATGCTCTGATAACCCGTGCTACATCAGCTCTCGATGCCCTGTTGGCGTCTTATGTTAGAGTTGTAAACGTTCAACTTGAAAAGCTGAAGAGCTCCGGACCAGTGGTTGTTCAAGACGTTTCGTCCAATCCTTGGGCTGGTTCAACACCAACTAATGGTCAGTCCACCTCGACAGGGCAAGAGAAACGTAAAGGTTTTAGCTCTGAATGTCTTTCACAGGCTTTGCTGCCATTATTATGGAGTGCAGCTCGCCGTGGTCAAACCAAGTCATCGAGGTTGAGTGCGGCAAGATGGTCTGAAGAACTTCTGTTACTACTTGATTGTATTAGCGCCTACCATCTGCTGTGTTTTCTATCTGGAGACGATGATTCTTCTGTTTCGATGGTGTCCAGAAAAGCCCTTGGTATAGATTCAACACTTGGTCAAGACATATCATTGACTTCACTTGTCACCAATGCAAATGCAGACCGAAGTGTAGATTTCTCGCAAATCGCAGCTGTAATCTTGGGCAAACAAATGATTAGTGGCATGCCAACATATGCCGGTTTTCACATCCGCGCTCAATCAGCATCTTTGAGGTTCCTGATTCAGCTCTTACTAGGCGAAAGCAACTTCTATGGTGACGAACAACTAACTGAATATGTGGTTATGATACTGAAGACCCTGTCAACATATACAAATCGCCCGCTTACAAGAGATGAAACCGACCTAATAGATGAATGCTCCATATGCTTGGCTGGGTGCACCTCTTCATCAAATGAAGCGAGACGCGTTGTCCTTGATCACGGATTCGAAGACATTGCTGATCAAGCAGTCATGTCCAAATCGTCTAAGGCACGAAGAAACTTTTCCGATGTAATGAGGGCATTGTATGAAGACCAATCCCTTTGGAGTGACGGGAACAACTCTGACTTCACAATATCTGCATGGCTTGACAAGTCTGGATTGTTTGAAAGAGCCAAACTATGTAGAGACAAGCTCGAAGCTATTACAACCCAGTCTAGTTTTGTTCTGGGAGAGGTACATGGCTCTGCCTTTCTTTCCGCATCTTGTGTACGTGCATTCCGTCTTGCAGCAACCAGTCTTGCAAATCTCCATGACCCTAAAATAGATGAATGTTGGAAGATGTGCAGCAGTATTATTTCTTTGCTTGGCAAGGTAAGTTTGTTTAAGTTATCTTGATCTGTGAAAAAAGTCAACCCACATTTCATCTGCCACAGGGTCTAGCTCACAGTGAAATAGTGATAGGAAACGCATGCTCGAAAAGTCTCATTATTGCCTTCGGTTACGCTAGCCAAGATGCTCCAGTTCTTGACTCCCACCTGTATGAATCGATGTCAGTCGCTTTATGGGGAATGAACGAATCATTGAGACATTTCTCATCTATTGACCACGCCGACTCGACAAGAGCTTCGTCTCTTATCCAAGCAGCGGGCATTCTGCTGGCTGCTTCAACATCTGGTGCTGGGGCTGTCAATATTGGACATTCAAGGCTTCAATGCGTCGAGTCTTTGTTTAGCATTGTCGGATCCGTTGTGAGTCGAAAGGACGACGAGCTATGTCTTGCAGTGGGAGAAGCGCTCGTAAAGTATGCTGATGCAGTAGGAGTTGGTAAATGGAAAACATCATCTTCAAATACAGAGTTAGAAACGCCACGTGACGGGCAATATGACGAGGCATTAGCCCAGTCTCTACCTCCACATAAGCATGTTATGTACACTATCCTGAAGCGCGAAATCGTTGCATCAAACCCAATGAAAAAGACTGGATGCGCGCCAATATTGCTTGCTTTAGTTGGCCATGCTTCTCGTTTAGCTCTTCTTGATCCATTATTTGCATCTAGAGCAATGATTAGAGAAGTTTCCGATCAACTTCAGGTTATTCAGCACTCATTCATCCAACTGCTGAGGGACCCGAAAAGTAAGCAGCTTGCGCGCGAATCTTGCTGTCGCGGTCTTGCTGCGTGTCGAGGCCTTTCCCTGGCAAGTCACACTAACAGTTCAAGTAACAACCTGAATGATCTTTTATTGAAATCGTTCGGACAGACATCAAATTTTGGACAATCTGCAATGATAGAGAGTAATGAGCAAGCCAGAGAACGGCGCAACCAGGAGAGAACCTCGGATGAAGATATACAACAAACAGAAGTTGGCGGGGCTGCTGGTATGGGTGAAGCTGCGCTTGGAGCGTATAAGGAGATGGCATCGGCAGCAATGGCGGTAGAGCGCCCTGATATACTGTACACGCTGATGATTCTCTCTACAAATCATCCTATCTGGTTAGTGAGTGATGTTAGGGATCGATATAGCGCAAGCGCCTTGCTCGGACACGATCAGGGCTTGAACGATGCTGATATTCGAAGCGCTCTAAAACCTCATCTAGGGAAGTTGTTGCCATCTCTTCTTCGGGCCTGCAATGATCCAAGTAAGCAAACAAGGGAACAGATGAATGGGCTCTGGATAGGCTTGACCGGAGGTGGATCTGAAGCGAGGGATATCATTGTAAGTTTCACTCATTCTAAGCTGCTTGTGCTGTCCAATACTTCCAACATTCACCTTACTCTCCTTCTCAGACGCAAAACTTGATACCGACGTTGGATTCTTTAATCAAAGACGCCTCGAGTAAGTTATGGCGAACAAGGTGAGTATGTCATGCTTCATTACCATCAGAAACCTGGCCGATTCACATTTGCATTAATGAATTATCAAACAGGGCTGGTGCGTGCGGTGCACTTTCTGATATCATCGTTGGTAGAAGCTGGGATGATTTGGGTGGAGGTGATGTTGAAGAAGATGAAGGGGATGCGATCGCTAGTGGCGCTGCAGTTAGGTTGTTGAGGCTGTGGATCTCGACTGTACGGGCCTTGGATGACGTTAGAAATCCTGTTAGAGAACGTGGTGATTCGCTAGGGAGATCATTGCGAGCATTGACAACGCGACTTTGTGATCCATCATCTACAAACATGACAGCAGACGAAGAGGCATACATGTCCAACGATCAAAAGTGGAAATACAAGAGCAAGTGCGAGTCCAATGCAGAAAAAGCGGCAACAGTGTCATTGGGTGAGCAACGCTTTTGACTTGCTAAGAGGTAGTTTTCATACAATTCCTCACACATCTTTATACTTGCTCTAGGATGGCTTGTTACATATGGACTGAATCAACCTTGTGCAGAGGCGACAGGAATTTGCGTATCCTCTTTGCTGGGCGTGATTGATATAGCCAAACCTGCTACCCTGCAACCCGTTCTTGACTCGCTAATCGGCTCATTACTGATGGCACTGTCTGGCTTAGAACCAGCAGCTCTTAACTATCTACAAGTCAGAGCAGCAGGAAATGATCAAGGAACCGAAAGTTATGATAGGTTAGAGTCTGCAAGAGTCCGAATATCACAAAGTGGGCCTATCTTTGAAGCCTTGCAAAAGTGCTTAGATATGGTGAAGTTCATTGATCTCAACTCTCAAAAGAAGATAGTTCCAGAACTTGACAGTGCTCTTCGTCGAGGAGCAGGATTCGCTACACGAGCTGCAGTTGCTGATGCAGTAACAAGTCTTTGCGCTACATGTCCCAATGCATTTGTATTTCCTGGGCAGTCAACTACCAACCCATCAGTTCGACTGTTTCGAGCTTTATATTTTGCCAATGAACGTGAAAGAGGAGCATCATCAAAAGATAGGATGACACATGCGCTAGGCTCTTTAGCAGAACTAGTACCTGGTAAAGCGGTAAGACAACTAGCAGCAAAAGCATGTGAGCGTTACAGAGGGGCGTCTGGTGGCAACAACGATCCATCAGTGCGCAAAGCCGCTGCTTCGACTGTTCGGGCCATAGTTGTGCGTGCGACAAGCCAAATACAAGAAGGCGGGGCATCAGACATTTGGGCAAAGATTGTTATGCCTACTGCGTACATTGGAAGACACGATAAAGATGCCAAAGTCGCATCTCTCTGGAATGAAGTATGGGATGAAGGTGGTGCAGCGATCGGGAGCCGCGATGATGCTTTTGGCGTATTGTTACAAGAGAAACTCTTACCAAATCTGGTGACAAACATTATTGTCAATCTGAGGAGCACGTCGTGGTCCAATCGATTGAGTGCATGTGCAGTTATCATGGAGCTTACTACTGCTAATATCTTGGCACCCACTCCATGTTCTACCAATGATGTACCAGATCAAACGCAGCAGAGATCCAAAATTAGAGCAGCTGCAACCTGCCTTATCATTTTTGAATGCGTCGACATGATTTCACGCACCAGTCGAATTTGGACTGGCAAAGGAGAAGTAATGAAGGCCCTTTCTTCAATCGCAGGAAAATGGGCAAGCATAGCGCCTATGGATTCATCTAACTGTGATCGAACTCCTTTGGTGTTGAGTTCACAGTCCCAAGACGATTTGTTTGTGAACGATTCGTGGTTCAAGTCTACAGACACAGATAATATTGGGCATGGTATTAATGGAGACGTGGACGATGTGCAGGAGAAGGCTAGTGAAGATGAAAACAACTTGTCGGAGAATGACATGGCTAGCAATCAATCGGAGAAAGATACGGCTTTGGATCTGACAGATGAAGCCAACTTTGATGATGAGGGAGAACCGAGCAGTGACAACGATGACAATATGCCAAAATGCAATCCTTTGACATATGTGGGCTTATGTAGATTGCTCTGTGATGAAGGCCTACGAGTAAGTAAAAATGAGTTCACGGAAGGTGCTCTTCCATACACAACTGCAGCTCTGGGAAGTTTATCAAGCTTTCTACAAGCCTTTGTAGCCAAAAGGAACACAGAAGATTATGACAAAGTTCTGCGTCAGCAGCAGTGTGTGTATGACATTATTGCACCGCGATTATATGCATTTGTTTCACAATCGCAAAACGGAACCGCTGCACCATTACTTGTTGCAAAGTCTTTGGAATGCTTAGCCTCTGCATTTTACGACGACTTCGGTGACAATCCGACACCGGACCACTCGAATTCTTTAGCAATGCTAAGGTTTATGGCCGAATGCAGTGGAGCATCGCAACCTGCATGGAGTGTTCGTCAGAGTGGAGTACTTGCTGCCTCAAGATTGGTTTCCAAGATGACATCTAAAAGTTTGTCTAAGAATGGGGCCATTGTTACTATTTTGGGTTGTGCCACACATGCACTCAACGACCGGAAGTTTTGGAAAGTGAGGTAAGAATAATGAAGTACTGTGTCCGTGATGTATATGTTTGCCAAAGTAAAAACAACTTATGCTTCCTTTGATTCTCAGGCAAGCAGGTTTAGAGTTGCTGCTGTCTCTCGTAAATCGTGTGGGTAAGCAGAGAGTGAACGACGAACTTCTGCTAGAAGCAGTTCTACCTTACAAAGAAAAGATTATAGGCATCGCCCGTCAAAGTTTGTCTGACAATGAGTCCCAAGTCACTGCCACAGCCAGTCAAATCACACTGGCAATGTCATGCTGGCCATAAAATATCAACAAAATTTTATCCTCACGAGCGAAACAACTTCTCGCTCACTGCTTTACACTGTCGAAAGGCGTTCTATTAACTCAGCCTTGACTCCACTTACAGGCAACCCAGCTTCCTTCAGTTTGGCCTTCAACTGAGGAACTGTCAATGATGAGAGGTCTTCTGCATCGGTGCTGTCCCTGATAGCTTTTTCATCATCATCATCGTCCACATCATCTTCGTCAAAATCCTCATCGAATTCAGCTTTCGACTCAAAATTCATACCAGCAAATTCCCCTGCTTCATCTTCGTCATCAGCCCACTTTGCACCGTCAGGCTGTACAATCCTCCATTCTTTTTTCTGGTCGTCTACCCTGACAAGATATTCTTCCTCCAATTCCTGGCGTATCTGATCAGCCAACGCAAAGTCACGATTTTTGCGAGCTGAAATCCTATCAGCCAATTTGTTACCGATGATCTTCATCACATCAAGCTCTGGTACAATTGCAGAATAAGAGCTCATTTCATATTCCTCATGTCGTAACGCCCATTGTGCAGCTCTATCATCAACATTAACATTAAAACGGCTGCCGAGCTCAGCAAAAATAGCATCTGCCTTATCATAATCTCCTATATTTTTGGCCTCGGATCTATCAGCAACCATTTGATCGATAGTCTCAATTTCTTCATCTGTCAAGCCTGCACCAGGTCCCCTACGTGTATAAACCTTGGGCCCACGAGGTCCCTTGGTCAAAGCCCTAAAACTATCAAATGTACCCCAGCTCTCTCCATCAGCACGCCACTCCTTGTATCCATCATGAACTGCCACACCATACGAAAGCAGCTCTCGTTGAATACTATCAGCCATGTCATAGTTTCTATCAAACTTACATTCCATTCTCTCCCTGATGAGCATGTGAATCTCCCTCTCTGGCAGACTGCAAACACTTCTGTCAATTGGCCCACCAGCCATGTTATAATCATGTCCATGTTCATTGAACCTACGCTCTTTGCCCCTTCCTCTTCCGGAACCACGTCCAATTCGACCTCCATCGCGTCTACCGCCTCTTCCTCCCCTGGCCCCACGATCTCCGCGTCCACCTCCCCTGGCCCCACCGGCACCGGCACCTGCCTTAGTAGTCCAAACCCGATCCTTATCCCAAACAGTCACACCATGTACACTCAACAACTCATTTCTAATGTTATCAGCCTCATCAAACATACCCTTGCGTCTCATCTCGGTACGTTCCGACAGCATACTGTTGATAAGCTGTTCGTTGACGGGTGATGTGTCAGTTGGGTCACGGGAGTAATCATTGTTGAAGGAGCGGCCACTCGATCGGCTGTAGTTGTTGTTTCCGCCGCCGCGTGGACGATCGGAAGAGGAAGGGTTGTTGTCCCAGCCTCCGTCGTTAAAGTCTAGTTTTTTTGCAACTGCAGAATGACCATTGGAATTGAGATAAGTTCATCATGAAAAGTTTGAGTACATGTGATGTGCACTCACATTCGTCATAGTCGTCATACCATCCATCATTCGATGAAGCGAGTGCTACAGTTTGTTTTGCAGGTAAAGAGCAAGAAGTCAAGCCAGTGTGGACTGTGAATGCATTTGCAATCTTGAATGAGAATAGAGATGAAATTGCTATAGAGAGTCTCATAGTTAAGCGGTTTGTAGAACAGTGTATGTAGACTGGGAGGCTGAGATATGCTTTGCTTTGCTTTCTATTGCTCTAATCTATGATAGAGAATTGCAGAGTCGTTGCAGGTCGTTGATCGAGGTACGCTGACGTTCGGCCATCGTGATGTGTGATGGGATATGGGTGGAGGAGCCGATGGCGCGAAAGTAGCGTTGAATGTTTATGTTTTACGTAGTAACCCTACACTCAAAGTAAGCAAAATGCAAGCAGATAGGTAGATAGAGGTAGATAGGTATCACGATCTTCACCACCCGCCACCCGACAACCATTTACCATGGCATCCACAGCTCCACAAGCCGCACCTGAATCGGAATCCGACCTCCGCAAACGCATAGCCGACCTGGAATCCCAACTAGACGCGGCCTACGCAGATCTGTCCAAACTGAACGGCAACGGCAGCTCACGTCCAGCCAAACGAGCACGAACCGCCGATGTATCTTCCACCTCCAACGATGAACCTACCCTCCTCCCAGACGCACGAATAATCCGCTGGAACCTACAATATCACATAGACAACATAACCGATCAAGTCCGCTCCCAAGGTCCTGAAAACAGCCCCCAATGTGCTGAATCCTACGAAGATCAATGGGAATCCAAGCTAGCTTGGTACGAAGCCATAGCGAAACCATTGCAAAGTGTACTAGATGTTGGTATTGGTCTCAAGTCTCAACTCAAAGAATGCAATGAGATATTGAAAATGGTGGCTGATTCATTTGATGCATTGATGGCATGTGGTACCAGGATGGATAGTAGGGAAGAGTTGAATGAGAGTGCTGCCACCATTGAATTGACGTTGCCTTGGGGCGAGAAAGATAAACACGGTAAAGTGCCGAGTGTTTTAGTTTGTACGGGTATGCATGTTGAGAATGCCTGGCTTTGGGTTTGGGTGGTGCTGTTGAGGGTACACGCCGAGCTTGGAAGGGAGGAGGATAAAGATGTGTTGTTGCAGTGTATTAAAGATTGCAGAGCTCATGAAGTTGGGCCGGGGTATATTTCATTAACGACTGAAGAACCGTTGCCGCAGTATCTGAGTGAGATTAGTGAGTCGGTGATTGTGGGCGATCTTAAGAATTGTCCTGGTGGAGAGGCTTTGGCAAAGATTGTGAAAGAGGGGGCTTGGAATAAGCTCAGATGCAACAGGAGAGTTAGAGTAAAGCCTTCTTCTCAGGACGATCAGCATTCTGACGAGGATGAAGACGAGAATGACTATTACGATGAAGGTATTTATTGGCTTCCTTCTGTGATTTGAGGAAGATGTTACCAGTATTATATTCATATCTTTTTTGCCAATGCTAACTCAGATGATGGTGACTACGATGGCCTTGATGATACATTAAATGAAACGACAGACACATTAAATGCAACCGGAGATACGTATGAAGATGGTAAGACTATTGACTATTTAGTATCTACTTATACTGTCAAATGTCTCATGGCTGACTTAAATTGTCAATGCTTTTAATTACCGATTCAAGACGACGAAATGGACGATGATGAGGTGAATGAAACGTATGAGGATTCAGAAACCTATGATGATGAAGATGGAGAAGATGATGAAGAGGACGACAGGAAGCCTGTAGCTCTGCCCACAGGTGGTGCTGAGGAAGAAGAGGATGAATCTAGTGTGGAAGGAGACTACTAGAAATGCCTGATGGATTTCTGAGGGTTTGGTTAGGGCTAGAGAGAAAAGATTACTTTGTCAATTAGGTTTGGTAATCACGTTTTTCAATAGACGCTGCTGCCACTGATGCAATCAGCAATGCATAAAGAAAGAGTTCATTGATTTTCTTTGAGGGTAAAAATTTATTCTGAAAGCCGTCAGCTGATAATATGATAGCTCATGGATAGCTAGAGCAGGTATGTAGGTACCATAATATCGTACTTTGTACTCTGCTAAGTCAGAACATGTCAACTTTTGAAAACGCATTTAAGTACAAGAAAGTCAGGCGCATCAAATAAGATCCTATTCCCACGTAGAGAAAAGTTCCGTCACTTGGAAAACGTATGTGGAGACGCTATCGACGACACACACGCAACGCACCATAGACTTCCTCTTACACACCATGCATGCTCTTGACGAGGTAGCGGAAATCAAATGCAATACACCAAGCTATCAGCAGTCCATAGCACATCGAACAT
This sequence comes from Cyclotella atomus, assembly GCA_036939935.1. Classification (NCBI taxonomy): domain Eukaryota; phylum Bacillariophyta; class Thalassiosirophyceae; order Thalassiosirales; family Thalassiosiraceae; genus Cyclotella; species Cyclotella atomus. The sequence continues at coordinate 6,710 of JALLPI010000133.1, read as the reverse complement.
CCATTCATGACATTAATCTCTAAAACTTTGCTGTAGAAATCTAAACAGTGTAAGTAGACAATGTCAGTGATGTTCTTAAAACTGCAGGAGAATCTAGTGGATTCTTCAGATTCCACTCTCTCAACACTTCTCTTTCTTGGATGAGAGCTCGATTGATAGATTTGCAACGGAGCTGCTAGCTAGAGTATCTAGATAGATGGCGAATCTGATCCGAGCTAAGGCACTGCTCATAGTGATTTGCAAAACTGAACCTGTGACAATTCACCTACCCTTGCTTCCGCCCTCTACCAGAAATCTGCCGACGATCCTCCTCCATCCGCATAAGCCAGGCATCCAAGTTGGTCGCCAGCCCCGCCAGTTTTATTGATGGCAGGTTGCACCAATCGCTTGTCAGCTGGCTTGCTTATCATCAGTGGCGCCCTTAACCGTAGTGGCAGAATCTCTTTTGCAATCAATCAATATGGGGCGCAGAAATAGATCATCCTCCATCGGCAACACCAAAGAGGCCGCTAGGCCAAGGTCATATTCCTATTCAACATCAACCCCAGGCGTAGATATTGACGCATGCGTCATCCTCTTCAATCACTTTTTACACGACAAAGATCACATTGGGCGAACCTTCCTCCACCAAAGCATTCATGCTGTAACCTCTGATAATGATCAACAATCTGATGGATATTACTTGATGGATGCAATTTGCAAAAGGGCCAAAGAGCTGGATAGAGTTGTTAAAGAAAAGGGTCGAGGGGCAGCAGTAACACATTTGCACAAGTTGATGTTGACTAAGGATGATGAAAATGGATACACTCCTTTGCATTATGCTATTATCCAGAGGGATTTGACTTCGCTACTGCTGCTATTGAAGCATGCTTCGGGTGAGATTGATAGTGACACCGGTGTGGGGTTGTATTCACAACAGATGCAACACCCACTGAGATTGTTGGGTTGCCGTGGAGACGACGAGGGTATCCCTCGCGTTATGAAGGATCTGGCAACCTCTTTGGACAATGAGGCTCTATCTCCTTTGGAGCTGCTTGGTGCAACTTCTGCAAATGAACTGGAGAAGTGTCGTCAGACAATGCACTGGTCGTATTTGAAGCAAGTTTGGAAGAAATTAACACAGACAGACTCAGCTTCTGATCGTGGTGATGACAACAACCCTCGCATGCGGCGGCAGAGAATGATTTCCTTTGGAGACGAGCGTGATTATCTCAACAATGATGTGGGCGATGCCCCTGTCCGTGATGATTTAGGTCGTGGCTCTCGAAGTGGAAGCTTTCGTGTTCATGACATTGACCATGAGGATGACGAGGACGACGCGCCGATTGGGGTAAATAACGATCTGTTACCCTTGGGAGACGTTGATTTTACCCTTCTTGTGGAGAGTGTTGCCCCTCAATCCCATATTGAAGATGAGATTCTCACTATTGGAGATGGCTCTGTTGACTATGGATGTGAGCTTTACACATTTGGCAGAGCGGATCACGCTGCATTGGGTGTACCTCAGTTTGGTGCTGCGGGAAAACGAGACAAACAGTTTGGTGATGTTATCGGCAAAGAAGGCAGCAATGATTCGGTCAGTCATAGACCTAGGAGAGTCGAGGCTTTTGCTCTTGGAGATCTCAGGCGTGAATGGTCTGATCCCAAAGCATCAGCATCCAAAGACAAAGATGCAGTTGATTCTCCTGTTGTTGCAGTGGCCGCAGCTGCGCATCACACTCTTGCCATTACTCGCGGTGGTCGTCTATTTGCGTTTGGGCTAGGTAAGGGAGGAAGGCTGGGAACTGGAGATGAGAATCATCGTCCGCTGCCAACAAGAATACTTGGTCCCCTCGCCAAGCGAATTGTGACATCCATTGCTGCAGCTGAGAACCATTCTCTCTGTGCTACTGGTAAGCAGCTTTGCTTTTCACTTTCATCACTGGCACATTCTAGTTAATCCCATTGAATTTTCTTTAGCCTTTGATGGTGCGTGTTACGCATGGGGTAGCAATGGCTTTGGTCAGCTTGGAATGCCTTCTGACCAAGACAGTAGGTTATCACCGAGACGAGTTGACGACCTTAAGCCTGTCTGTGTTGTCTCTGTTGCAGCTGGCGATCGGCACTCTGTTGTTCTCACTAAGAGTGGTGAGTTGGGCAAAATGAAAATATTTGTTGATCTGGAGAGGATTCTGGCTCGCACTGACCCCGACTTTATTCATACAGGTGATGTTTATTGTTGGGGCGACAACAAGAGTGCGCAATGTGCCATTTCCACAGCATCTCCCAGTTGTCACCGGCCAACACGTGTAGATGCGTTGGCTGAACGAACATGCATCGCTATTTCTGCCTCCGAGTTCTCCACGCTAGTGCTCACAAGACCTCCTACCTATGCAGAAGATAGCCTCGCTTCCCTTCCTGTAAATGCGGTGTATGGCTGGGGTCATGGGAACCATAACCCGTTGAAGGTCACGTTTACTTCCAGTGGTGATCGATCATCTCGCTCGACGTGTGTCAACCCAATATCTATTTCATCTGCAAAGTTTCACAGTGTTGCACTGAGTGCGGACGGAAGAGTTTACACATGGGGAGTTTCGTCAGGATCTCTTGGGCTAGATAAGGCATGTAATCAAGATGGTGACTGGTCCACACCAAAGCAAAAAGGCCAATCTACGATTGCACCTCAACTTGTTGTGGGGATGCTTCCTGAAAAGGGTGGTGGTCATGCAGTTGCTGTTTCGGCGTCTTCCGAGCATACTGCTGTCATCACTTCAAGTGGCCACCTCTACACATGGGGTTCGGCCTACGGAAACAGTACGCTTGGTCACAAGGGCGTCAAATGGCAGCCAAGTCCTAGGAAGGTTAAGCGTGTGCATAGAGCTGTAGGATTGGCAGCTGCAAAAGAGCATACCGTTCTCTTGATTGGCACAAGCTTTCCAAGTCTACCTAATGCAAGTTCATCTCTTCAAGCTGCCACTTACAAGCCTCTCTCTTTGAAAGAGGCTGCAGCGGTTTCTATATGTCGCAACGTGGATACATCAAATGTAATTCCGATTGCATGTGTCGCACAGAGACTAAATTCGAGGCCCTTAACGGCATACTGCCAGAAGTTTATTCAACTGAATCTCGATGGTGTGTTCGATAAAGGTAGCTTATCTGACATGGAGTGTCTGTTGAACAACAAAATGGCCCTTCTATCTTCGAGTAATGCGCATGAGAATTACGATAGCACGTTTCATCCATTTTTGTACATGGTCGCCAATTCTGATGACTGGATGCGCAGTAGTCCTCAAACTCTGAAATCTTTGAAGGGATGCCTCGAAAAGAAGAAGAAGACTAAGAAGTCAAGTAGTTCTGAGTCAAATGAAGGAAATCGCCGTATGGATCAAGAGATATTATATGATAACGTGAAAACCAAACATCGGTTACATCAGGACCAAAAAGTTGACGAGTTGACAGTCTCCAACAAAGTTGACGAGAACGTCTCGAAGGCCAACTCGCGTGGAGATGCCTCCAAATTCTACTGTGACGTGTGCGCAGCCTCTTGCCCCGATAGTGCCAGTTATACTCTCCACATTGGGGGAAGGAAACATCGCAACCGCCTGAACCACGCACGAGAGGAAGAGGAAAGGGAAGTGGCTAAAAAGATGATGAATATGAAGCGCATGCAACTCATGAACATCAGTGAAAAGTCATCGGATGTTGACGCAGGAAAACACAAGCCTTATCTTCCGGCGGAGAAACTAAGTGCATGGGCTCCACAACCTACTAACAAGCCTAGATCAAACTCACTTCTTGGAATAATGAATGAAGAGTTGAAAAACTCGCCTTCTATTAGTGTTTCGACGCCAAAACTAAAAGCCGGAAGAAGAAGTTCAACATCCACCCCGGCATCGGGCAAAAAACTTTCGTTTACCCCTCAACCTGATCAAGCCTCTTGGCATGTGTCAACTACGCCAAACTCTTCATTTTCACTTGAGGCATTCATACCACTACATGATAGAACTCCTCCAAACAAACTGAAATCTTCAAATGCTGTTTGGGCTACACCAAAACCAATGAATAAAAGTGTACCAGCCTTTCCGTCACAGAACAATGTAAAGAGCTTTGCTGACATTCAAAAAGAAGAGCTAGACAATAAACAGAGAGAAGATCACATGTGTCATATTGGAGACAACAAATGGTTCGTGCAGCAACGAGATCGAGCTGCGTCTATTGGAGAAATTCAACAAAGAGAACAAGAAGAGGCCGAGTGGCTGCTACTTGTTGAGGAACAGAAACGAATCGAGGAAGATATAGCTCGGGAGCGCAAAATTAAAGCCAAAAAAGAGAAAGCTAAGACTCAACGTCGTCAACAAAAGAAAAGCTGTGGAAAAAAGCAAGCTAAGCCTGCGGTCGGCAAACAAGAATGTACATAATAATTTATTGTCGCCTCGACCACTTATTGGAGTTCAACTATTATTAAGAGTTAAGATGCTATCTTTGATGCCTCCAGATTTTTGCGAAGCTCGGTGCTGCTAATGTCAACTCTAAACTCATTCTCCTCGAGCAAAGTGAACATTTGTTGAACATGCTGTGGTAGAGACTCATGCTCATCTTTCCCATTGATAAATCGCGGTCTGCAATGAAAGAAGCAATACAATAATTCTTCAGTGGAAGGTGATAATGAAGCATTTCCTCTTTGTGAAGCTCCAAGTGCTTACCTCTCATCTGTGCCTTGTTCCAAACGACCTCCTACTATGAAATGCACACCTTTTCTCTTCATATCTTCTAGTGCTGCTATCATGTTACTTTGACTGTGTCCGTAATACTTTGGGTCGATGATTCTCACCATGGTGTCAGTACCTGTACAACATGAAGTAAGTGTTATACTGAATAAATAATGTTCAATTAACCAAGTCCAGTCATAACTCACCTATTACAAATGTCATCGTTCTGACGCCAACAATGCCTTCTATCATGTGATCTATTATCTCTGTCTTTTGAGAAAACAGTGGAGCATTCGTCAAGATGACACCCCAATCATTTGGTAAATCTGAGCTTGGAATGCTCGTAAACAAGTTCACTCTCCTCTCCACTTCCTCTGGGTCAATTGGAGGTTTGTCTACGTTAGTGACGCTCATCTCAAAAAGGACAGTGGGGTCATACTGTTTATTTGAAGTTGTTTCGATGGTATTCCAAATGCTGTCCATGATGGACGACGACGATGATACAGATGATGTCATTGAATGCAGAGATTTGGATGGATGGCTGCTGTTCTCAGTTTCTGATTGTCTCGTACGTTTCAGAGCTGCGACTGCTGCGATTGCCAATTGCGCATGACCTATGTGAGGTGGATTGAAACTTCCCGGCACAATCAATACATCAGATGGCATTGGAATTTGCCTATCAACACAAAGAACTTCCATCTTTCTTTCATTTGGTAAAATAGCCACGAGGTTTGATTCACCGTTGATTATACGATATGCCCCATTTGATGGAGACTGCGTAGTTTGCTCAGATTTATTATCATTTGAAACGAATTTGGTTTCTCTGATAGTATCACCTTCTCTGGTCAAGATTTGAGATACTAACTGGTTCTGTGTTTCTAATCTACTGCCACTTGATTGTTGAGATTCCATCATCGAGGCTAGTATGAGGTTGGATACAACAGCCTCTTCTTGAGCACGAGTTCTCCTACTTTGCAAATCCAGATGTTGCAAATGAATGTCAGACGATTGATGTTCAAGACCATTAGCCAGTTCCACCTCCCAAACTATTGTCCCATCTTTCAATGAGCTGCATGCGACATATGCTCGACTTTTTCTCTTTCGCCGTCTTTCATTGTCGTCGGGATTTTGAGATGGCAATCCTACCAGTGTAGAAGCACTTCCCACCCCAATGCAGTTTAGGCATCTATCTTGAAAACTGGGGGACAGCTTTAACGAGCGATTAAGAGCCGATTTTGATAGCAGGATTGCAGCTTGTGCTGAACAAAAGTGAAATGAATCGTTGTTATCAGCTGATGAGCCATCATTTGAAGAATATTCGCTTGTGCTTTCCATTGTTTCCACGTCTACATTTTGTGAGACGAATTCTGCAAATGAACGCCTGTCATACGTAACCACAGACTCTAGCAACAGCGATGAAGCACCAGGAATGGACGCTACGGCAGAAGCTGCATTAGACCCACCCCCTGCTATTCCTAAACATGCTCTGATGGGACGCACACTTTTCGGTTGATTATTGACTAGCTCCTTTGCCAATCGTTCAGTTAAAGCCGCTTGATCATCTTGAGCAGATGACATGCCATTTAAATGGCGTTTAGGTGGATGCATGGTAGTTGATGAGAAAGTCCTGATTGAGGCACTTGATTTGCGACACAAGAAGCTCAGTGAACGGCGAGTGGTTAACGCAGAGACTAGATGCATACCGATAGCAAAACCAAGGAGCGTGAATAGGCCAGTCTTGAAGAGATGCAGCATGTCCTCGGTTTTTCAAGCGTTCGTAGGGAACTGGTGCTGCCTCTAGAGCTGCTATTTAGCTCTTAGCGGTTCGGTTTCCCGTTCCTGCCATAATAATATTAGACATGATGTTAGACTATTTGCAGCCCTACCATAGTAACAGTGGCTAAAATAACTTGCTTATACCTGGAACATTAGTGTTCAAATCCGCTTCTTCTTATCTTTTACTTAGTGAAGTTCAGGGAAAATGGATTGAATAAGTTAATGTAAGCATTTGCATGAGTGTTA
>JALLPI010000132.1:0-31049 GCA_036939935.1 Cyclotella atomus | reverse complement strand
GGCCCAGTTCATCGCGGAGTTACTTAGATAGCTCTAAATAGTACGTAGAGAATCACACACACGCACATCGCACATATCGTCGTCCCTCAAGAACAACGAACAACGGTGTCGTGCTTGCCTCTCCAAAAACAGCAGCGGCTTGAGCCTCATAGCAAGCGAGGGAGCATCACCTTCACTTTGATGAGGACTGGCTCGTTGCAATGCTAAAAAAGGCAGAGATAATCATCTTGTTCGGAGTGACGCATTTTTGACAAAATCAAGCAGTGACCATGGATAGAGTCGCTGCTATGGTGGTAGCCCTCGGGGTTATGCTGGTAAGAGTCTTGGTATTTCTTAGTGCGCTGCTTTATTTATCTTACAATATAACCTTCTCATGGTCTGCGCCTACTAAATCACCATTTCATCAAAAAGCTTGGCTGTCTGTTCTTCCTAGCCGTGTTCAGCATAGCACCAGTTTTCAGTTCCGTCCTTGCGGTCTTGATATATATTGTTCTATACTTCTTGTTTAACGAAGAACATGAAATTCATCATGCACAGGAATTTGAGAATAGATTCTGGACGCTGTATTTTGCTGTACTGGTCGGAGCAACCATTTATGTGAGAGATTCACCGTTTTGTATTGGCGATGACCACCCCTACATCGGATTATTCATAGTATTCCTTTTCGGATACGCTGCACACACATGGGATAGAATAATTCATCGGAAAGAGATGAGTCAACCATCTGGTCTGGGATTAAGACGTGGAGCTTCCGCAGCACAGTCTCTTGCACAGCTGAATGCCTCCAACATGCCGGTGGAAGATCAGTTGAATAGAATGTCTGATTGTATGTACAACATCGACCAGCTGCTGGTCCCATCGACTATCAACAACCTTATCAATCAGCCATTCATCATGAGGAACGAGAGAGAAATCATATCAATATTCGAAGAGGCGAATCCGAAAGCTCTCAACTGGTTCATATCTCATGTAAAGCTGGCTCTGGTGTTTTACAAGATAAAAGACCATCGAAATTTCCGCGGTCAGCACAGAACTGAGCTCATTGAATTACTTGCTGTTGATAGAATTTCTGTGTTGACGGTCAAGTCACGAGTTGGGCTGCTGAAAGCGCTGCTGCTGTTAAAGATCACAGCAGTCCCCCGAGCAGAACACTGGGTACGAAATATTATTCTATCAACCCATCTAGATGAGCTCTCTGAATTGAAAACACTGACTGATTCAACTGGAGATTACCTGACCATGACCAAGTTAATCTATGAGGATATTCGATCCGAGACCGTAAGACGAGACATACTGAGTCATTTGAAGAAAGAGGCAAACGTGCAGCGAGCACATCTAGAAAATAGAACACGAAAATCAAAACTGATGAAGCAACGATCGTGGAGAAAAATATTGTCAGATGTGGACGACACCTTAACATGCAGTGGGGGCTCATATCCTGCGGGAATTGATAAACGATACGGGAAGAAGGTTGTGTATCCTGGAGTCATTGGACTATACCGAGAGCTCGATCTGGGAACAAATGGGCCAGAGGAGTTTCCTCCAAATACTATCGGCAACCTCGTTTTCCTATCTGCTCGCCCACACTTGTACAAAGGTATGATTACTATAGTGCACTTGTGCCGTTGGTAATGTTGATTGTGCTAATCACTATTCATTTTTGCTTCATCGCAGATGTTAGTGAGGTATGTTTGCATATTGTGATGGTGTGACGCTGGTTAAGTTGACTGTGCTAATCAGAATTCTCACCACCATATCGTCTTGACATCCTTAGAAACACAACTTTGCCAAATTTGACAAGCTGCGTCAGAGAGAGGGCGTTGATGGACGGGGTGGGCTGCATACAGTACCTTCTTTGCTTGCTGGTGATTTAGCGTCTGGTAGAGAGTTCATGATGACAGGCGACTTCGAACCGCTAGCACGCAAGAAATTTGATAACTTCCGCAAGTTCGTCTCAATCTATCCCGAATATAAGCATTTCTTCGTTTGTGATAACGGTCAGGGAGATGTCAGAGCAGGAGAACTGATGTTTGACAACTATCCTTCATACTTTGGAGGCTTATTTGTTCATTTGGTCAAAGATTTGCACTTGACATATGGATTCGACGCTGAGAGATGGAGAAGAAAAGGTCTCATGAAGAGAGCTTGCTTTTTTACATCATATCCAGATGCGGCTTTGTTTGCCGCTACACAGAAGCCACCGCTCATAAGAATGAGTGGTCTATGGAGAATATGTCATGATTCAGTGTCAGACTTCAATTCAATTCTGCCCTCTCAATGGTCATCCGAATCCCAGCAGCGAGACCGGTATGTTCGGCATGCATTTTGCAATTTTTTCTCATTGATGTCATAAATTGTATTCTTCTTTCAGACGAGGCGACTTCAACCAATCGTTATGGAGATGCAACAAAGTTCTTACTCAAAACGGCCAAGAATGTGTTCCTCTCATTCACAGCCCAAGAAAGTGGGAAAATGGACAGAAAGTGCAGACTACATTTGGAGTTGGAACCATTATAGATTTCGACCCTGTGAATGATTTGTATGATGTAGAACTAGACTGGCGACCTTTGGATCAACAAATTAAAGATGCTCTTGAGGCCGAATCAAAGCAAACAGACCGAGACTCTTCTGATGAAACAAATGACTCCATGCCAAAGCTAATTGAAAGGAACACGCAGACACTCCAGACAGTGGAGGAAGAAGACGAAAGCAATTATTTATCTCCGGCAACGTCGTTTGACGCATCAAAGCAATCATCGAAGCAATCACTTCATGGAATGGAGAAAAGTGGCAGTGGCAAGTCATTGCCAGAGACTGTCATTGAAGATCAGCCAACAGTGCTATCACCCGCAGCGGATGACTTTGTGTTTGATGCCGCAGAATTTGACCTCAAAGCCGTGTCTCCTTCACCGACACTGGATGGGACGACTTCCTCGAACGAGACCATCAACCAGCAGCAAAGAGAGATTAAGCATGATATCGCATCACATATACCATCTAGTATCAATACACAAGTGGCTGAAGTAGTATCAAAGAATGCATCAATCAAGGGCAGATATCGAGCTAAGATATCCGGCCGAAACATTACAAAATATTCGATCCCAAAGCTGCCCAAAACGAAAGATGACAAGAATCGTTCCAAGTTCTCATTCTGGTCTACTGATAGCCTGAAAATAACACTCGACGGCCACGATGCAGCGAAGTCAAAATCGAAACACTTTCTCACTACCGGGGAAAGAGTTTCAACACCGTATGGGCTAGGTTTTGTGGTCGAGCACCGAAAGAAAACAAATATTGTCGTTGTGGACATGTCTGGATCATGGAAAGCGAGAGCATATTTGCACGAATCAGATGTAGCACGTGACAGCAGCGGTTTCTTCGGCAGCATTCTCAGGCAGTTTAGCACCACTCAGGGTGACAAATCGCCCAGAAAGAGGTCGTCAAAAGCAGAGCTTGAAGTTGGACTGATCGTTCACACTCCTTTTGGCGAAGGAATAATCGCACGTACACGTTCACTTAAAAAAGAGACACAACTCAAGCAAAGCACACCTTCATTGACACCGAGGTTATCAACAACAGATGTGAGCACAATTGCAATCAGCGTGAAATCGTGGACTCTGCGTGACGGCAGCCATCCAACGCTTTACTGTACACCAGAGGCTGCCAAGGAATGGAAAGACAAGACAGGTGTTACAACACCAGGCCATAATAGAGAGAGCAGTTTATTTTCTGTCATCGGCACTTTAGTGTCAGGCACGGTGGAATCATTGAAAAAGATTCGCGTACCACGAGAAATAGAAGCGCCACCTATCAAACAAGAGGCACCCAAATTTGAGAGATACTACAAAGATGGTGCAGCAGTCACCACTTCTTATGGGGATGGAATGGTCTGTGCCTTTCGTGTATCTGATGGATTTTACACTGTCAAGCTGATGAAGTGTCGAAAAGTCTTCGCTATAGCATTCCTGCAAGACGATAGCATGAGCTACAGATTAGCAAAAGGTTGCGTTGAAGGTTATCCAGTTCTGACGAAGTTTGGAAGTGGTGTTCTCCATTCTGTCAACCCAACAACTGGTGTGCACAATGTCACTGTCCCTTCTTATGGGGCTGTTCTATACCTGCAACCAGATCAAGTTATCAGACCACTAAAAGCTGCGGTTGGAGAAGACGTCTCGACACCTTATGGTGAAGGCAAGGTGCTCAAATATAGGCTTACAGATGATTTGTACGAAATCAAATTGTCTTGGGGAGGCGCGGTTCTCTATGCCACTGCTAGTACGTTTGACAGAATAGATGATAGACTGGAGGAAACAGGGGGCTTCGGAATGAATTGGATACTTCAATTCTTTTACTCGCGCGAGGATGGCAAGGATAGTGGTCCACAACGTAGTAGAAGCAACAGCTTTAGTATGTTGAGTCAAAGTGGAGTCAGTGTAAAGAGTGCAAGATGATGATTGCATTGTAAACCTAAGCTGTATGATAATGCTAATATGTAAAGCAGCAGTGCTTGTTGAGAGATGCTGAGATGCTATCTATCATGGCTGTTTCTTAAGTTCAGACGCATCGTGTGGAAGGAGACGCTGTTGAGGCAAGGGAACAAAAAGTTTGAACCAATTCGATCCAAACACTTGCTTCAAATTCTCTCTTGGACCACGATCAAAAGTATTCAAATACTGCAGCCGAGGTCTTGACATATCTTCCAACGTTGTAAATCCAGACATGATGATTCTAATGTGATAGCCCAAAAACCACCACATGACAATCCCGACGAAGAACATGAGAGGAAATGCTGCTCGAAGCACAACGTCTGTATCAATGTGTCCATTCTCTTCGTAGGATCTCCAAAGCACCCAGGGCAAAGGCAAATCTAACAGTCCAGTGCCATGTTCAGCACCACGTAAAGACCACCCGTACACTTCGCTTCTTTGTTTCATAATGATGCAAAAGTCTCTGCCCAGCATGCATACTCCATAGATGCATCCTGCTAGTATGTAGAATACAAGCAATACAAATGATCTATAGTTGTCGCGTCCTATGCAGTTGTTTGTCCATGGGCAGTGATGATCATATAACTCAATGCATTTTTTACATATTCTACAGTGATGCACTCTTGCAGGTCTTGTAATCCCACATTTATCACAATAAGTTTGGTTTGGATTGGGATGATAGATTATTTCTGAAGACTGCCTGCTTGCATTGTTGAATTCAAAAGAAGTGTTCTGATTGTGGAAAGTTGCTTGAACAAAACCCGGAGAACCAAATGTGCACCGTAAGTAGTGACCAATGATGTTGATAATGAAGAATGCAACAAATAAACCATGGACTTTCTCCCACTGACACGATGCTTCTGTTGATTGTGAGACGAATTCTTCAGTATTTGCGCCGCACCACTTTGTCCTGACTACAGTATACCTAAACACCGAGAAATAAGACCATCCACAAAACAGCACGATTGTCATTCCAACAAATGGAACGACAGGGCGAAACCAGCTTAACAAGACATTGAACATCTGTTTCCTATCATGATTTCTGCATGGAATGATGGTGTCTAGTAGAGCTATTGCGATGCGAAATATCCAGTAAAATGCATTGAAGTCATGATCTCCGGGTGCATGCAAAGCTTGGAGGAACTCATTCCAAGTCGACTGCCCTTTGTTCTCTTGCATTAGCCTTTGCTCGGCCATTTTCTGCCCTCTGCAGTCATGATGCTGGGGCGATGGTGCCTTCATGGCCAGCAAAAAATGCTCATGACTCATGTGCTAGCTCATCACACTACTATTTATTTGTCAGCTATCCGCATTTTTTGGCGGGTGCGGCTGGCTCGGTCAGGGTTTCGGGTGGCGAGGCCCCGAAACGTCATTACACGTCATGTTTGGTCACCAAAAATCTTCCATCGGCCCCCACCCACCACACACAAAATCCAAGACTTTCCAGAACAACACCATGTCCGAATCCGCCGATCTCACCCCCATCACGGTCATCACCGGCTTCCTAGGAGCAGGGAAGACCACTCTAGTTAACTACATTCTCAAGGAGCAGAATAAATGGAAGATTTGTGTCCTGGAAAATGAGTTTGGAGAGGTTGCCATCGACGATGGTCTCGGTACGTGAAATTTGCACGTATCTTTGAATCTGGATTGTCTATTTATTTATCTTCGTGTCTATCTACAACGAATTGCAGTCGCAGAATCTCTGGATGCACCAGAAGACTTGATCACAATGGACAACGGCTGCGTCTGCTGCTCTGTACGTGGGGATCTCGTCCGCACCCTGGGGCAGCTTGCCTCTCGCCGCAAGGACTTTGATGCCATCCTCCTCGAAACTACGGGCCTTGCCGATCCTGCTCCCATCGTCTATACCGTCCAAACTAATCCCAAGATGAGTGATAACTATCGTATCGACAGCATCGTATGTTTGGCCGACTGTAAGCATCTCGGAGCTCACTTGGATGAAAAGAAACCCGATGGAAGTATCAACGAGGCCTTGCAGCAAGTGGCATTTGCTGACAAAATCCTTTTGAATAAGATTGATCTTGTATCAACAGAAGAAAAGGAAGCACTGGAGGCACGTTTGCGAACAATCAATAAATTCGCGACAGTAATCGAGACGCAGAAGTCTCGTGCTCCCCTCGACAAGATTTTAGGTCTTAACTCATTCAACATGGAGAGTATTTTGAGCTATGATCCCGACTTCTTTGCTGATGAAGATGAGAAAAAGATTCACAATCTCGAGTTAGTTCAGAGTGTGGGAATCCAGTTTGAGGGAAATCTGCATGCTCAGTGGTTCAATATGTTCATGATGGATTTGCTCAGAGAGCGTGCTGCTGATTTGTACAGGACAAAAGGTTTGTTGAGCTTTCATGGACAGGGTGATACTAAGTTTGTTTTTCAGGGAGTTCATGAGCAAATTAACTTTGGGCCATCTCAAAAGCCTTGGGCAGAGGGTGAGCCGAGGGTGAATAAGTTTGTTTTCATTGGAAAGAATTTGGATAGGAAGGAGCTGACAAAAAGTTTGATGGAGTGCTTGTACAAGGAAGATAACAAAGCTTGAATGATGTGTGAATCTAAATGTTGTTGTGGAACTTTGGTCCAGTACATTTGGGTGTAATTGTGTATCTAATGCCAGTTTGGTTATTACACGTCTGTTATCTAACATGCAAACTACAATACTAAGGTCTACCATGAACTACACAACTTGATATTTGGTGTAGTATGAAAAAGGGCTGCTGGAGAACTGAGAGAGAAAAAAGGAGATAGAGGGAGGAAGGAGAAGAAAAAATGGAGAGGGAGGAATGAGGGAAGGAAGCGAACCTTCCCGCCATTTTGTTCTAGCTTTTTTGCCTCCTTTGTCTCACACAGAGAACCATCACCTTGTGGCTCCTCCTCCAACATCCTGCATGCTCTGCCCGCCCGTTTAGCATATGCGTTGGGCGAGTAAGTGTTTCCGCACTCTGCATTACCAAGCAATAGCCCTTCATCTGGTGTGTTCGTTAGTATCTTTCATCTATTCCAAGCCCGTGATACTTTGATCATTCAAGAAAAATGGAGGCCTCAAAATCCCAGTCATCCATCCGTGGATCAAATCCCAACACTGTCAAGACGAGTGTGCAATCGGTTGCAGAATCATTGGTCACCGATAAGCCTTCAGCAACCAAGCTGCGAAACAATAACAACAGAATCTTACCTGCAAGGAATCCAGCCAACTCAGCTTCAAGCTCACGTATCGATCAACACCAACCATTCTTTTATCATACAAACTCCACAAATCATTCTTTCTCTCTCCACTCGCCACCTATATCATCAACCTATCACACTACACTTTCATTAATCCTGTTCCTGCATCTGATATACCTATATCAGTGGAACAGACGCCTCTCTCGATCAGATGTGGCCACGAACTACGATCAATTGGTGAACAAACGGCAATATTGGAGGGGTCTATTGGCAATAATCAGCCATCCTCCAGTTGAAGGGGGTGAGCGTGATGTAAGACACAATGATTATAGTAGCCACAATAGTGATCTGAGCAGTGAAGTGAATCAAGATGAAAGCAATTCGGCCACAAGGAGATTTCGTGCGGCTTGGATATTGTACAGTAGAATCCAGAGTATATTACGGACATCATGTGCTCCACTTCGAGTATTTGCAAATCGAATACTTCATCCATTGATATTTGGGCACTTGTCTGGATTACCTTTGTTGGCGTTTGTCAGTCACATATTGTGGCAATGTCGGGCGTTGGAGGAAGTGTATAATGTTCACGGAGGTAGATTAGTTTTGGTTGTCCCAGAGGGTGAACAGGTATCAAAATATACTAGCATGGCTACTCATATTGTATCGATGGATTCAATATCCGGACATGCAGCAGTGGATTCGCCAACCAGTGGCATGAGCTACTTTCGTGTCCTCATTGCACTCGCATCAACATCTATTTTTCTGGAAACCAGTCTATTACGAATGATACTCAGACGTATGGACCGTCATATGGATTTCACTGGATATTCAACAACACCACGTGCATTACTATCACAGAGGGCGATCTGTACAATGACTTCACTAGCAGCAGCTGTGCTGTCAGTGTACGATGCAATTTTTCCGCACTCACCTCCTCCAGTCCTTCCGTTTGTGAAAGTGTCGCTTCTCACATCATCGGGATTTAGTGTTATGTTTTCTATCATGATTCTGTGCATACTGGCTCATAGAATACATCCCGTAACTTCAGTTGTCAGTGGTCTTCTCAGTGGAACATTGTGGGCTTTGGGAGTGACATCTTTTCTTGGGACTCGATACTGGGGCAATGTAGTAATTGGAGGTTTGATAGGAGCCGTGCTTCTATCATTGAAATCTAATCCATCGTACTCAATTTACTTGGGAATGGTGGTGCCATGTCTAGACTATGTATCCTGGGACAACGAGGGTGAAATACACGATCCTAGTGAACCTGCAGCAGCTTCCCGACTGATTGATAGAGAAAACAATTTGGATCGATTGGAATCAAACCAAACATCTTTTTCAGAGTCGAATGACATTGCAGACTTTTCAGACTCGCAGCAGCCAACCACTATTGTTGAAAGAAGACCTTTGCTATCAAGAACTACAGAATCCACTTTGAGCAATGACAGCAGTGTGATAAGAGGTAGAGTTCCCTTCATCAATTCTATGGAGTCTGATTTTGACGATGGTTCTTCAAACGCAAACAATACAGGCATGAGAGCTAGAGGAATATAATGAGAATATCTGCTGTGTTTATTGCGTTACGGACTTTCACACTGAAGTATTGATTCTAGAATCAAGCCTTGGCTCCTTTGGCTTGAACGGCAAAGTTTATTAGCTTTCCTTTGTGCCGTTGCACC
Source organism: Cyclotella atomus (assembly GCA_036939935.1). Lineage (NCBI taxonomy): Eukaryota > Bacillariophyta > Thalassiosirophyceae > Thalassiosirales > Thalassiosiraceae > Cyclotella > Cyclotella atomus. The sequence continues at coordinate 21,697 of JALLPI010000132.1, read as the reverse complement.
AGCGTTACTCTTACTTTGTTTTATATACTCGTTCAATCGTTCTGCACATGATTTAACACAATGTGAGACACAAGAGCCGATGTTTCAATCTGAAAGAGAGGATTGGTTGCACTTACCGACTTCACTTTCAGAGCTACTTTTTGATCCTTTAGCATATGTTCGATCATTGTATGTTCGCTCACGCTCAGATTTCGCCTTCACTCTAGTATTGGTTATTGTCTTCGGGTTGGGAGACACATGCGCGTCAACATTATTACAGCATGCTTCTCTCAAAGCTCTAATGTGCATGATTATTTGCTTGGCGTCGCTGCACGAGCTGTCGTCTGTAGCAAACAGGAAACTGGGAAGTAGACTGGTTTCTTTGTCATGCTGCTCAAGGGAATCGGCCAAATCCTCTAACCGTTGAACTGCAACACCAACATTGTTCATGAGAAAATTGAGTGATGCAAGGTTCGACTGACGAGCAATTAGCGCAATCCTAGCAGCTTGCGCGCCTTCATCAACTGATTCCATTGACAAACTCGTGATCGGATTCTTCCCACGAGACAACTGATGATCCTTGATCATCTGGTTTATGTCATAAAGCACGGCATGGCGCTGTTTTGCAAGTAACTCGCTTCTTTCCTGTCTCAATGACAATTCCGCACAGAGTGCTTCCGAGCCTTTCAATTTGTCAGCTATCGTCAATGGTTCAAACGAGCCTGCAGCGTTGGCAATCTTCTGCATTGGATGCAATGCATGCTCCTTCGCTCCGCCGATAGTAAACTTCGAGCCATTGCCATTTCCAGCTCGTTGTCTACGTTTCGCCATAATGCCTTTGAGTTTGATGCGCCTGTTAAAAGAGTTCAATGCATTCAGATCAAATGATCGTTCTTTTTCAGCTCCAGATCCTCTTTCATCTTGAGCTGCGCTAGCTCTTCCAGTTGGGGCTGTAGAGTTCGCCTCTCGTCCATAGCAATCTGGATTTCTGAAGCTATTGTGTTTGCATCAAGTGCGTCTTTGTTGATTTGGTCATCTACTATAGCCTCTTGTCGTCGAAGGTCGAACAACTGTTGCTTGGGCAGTGCTATCTGCTGTTCAAGCTGAAGATGAAGCATCCGACACGAAGGCCGATCGGATTCCAAATTCACAAGTACACAAGTATTCCTTCGTGAATGGATTCTATTCGGATTACCGTGTCAGTCATCTCTTTGATGCGATTCATCCTAACCTGTAACTGTTCTAATTGTTCTATTCCAGCAACAACCTGTGAGGTCCGTTTGTCATTCCCACGAGCTCGTGTCGATGCCAAACATTCGAGTTCGTCTAGTAGCCTTGACCTTTCAGATACATCCACGACAATGCCATCATAAGCCTCTCTAACCTCGTTGAGTTTGGCATACGATTCGTTCAGATCGTATATCTTCTTAGGCGTCCCCTCAATTTTATCAATTTTGCTATGCGCCTTCGATTGACCAGCATTTATCATTGATTTGATTCTCGAATCAGACCTATGACTTACTGGCGATTCCCTCTTTGATAGTCTGCCTTGGGTTGAAGAATCGTCACCCGCTTTTGTTTCTTGATTAGTGAGACTTATTGCTTTTGAAGTGCTCTTTAAGGCAAGCCATGCGCATTGGATCCACAGCCATCTAGCATGCAAGTAATAATCAGTTTCATAGTCTCTGTCTCTATGCCGGCAATTTCTGACGTTTGAGTACATGTTCGATATCCAGTCTAGACCCAGTCTGTCGAGTTAAGCGGCTTGATCAGTGACGAGACGTTTTTATTGCACCAAAGCATGACTTCTCCCAGGAACGCACTCATAGAAGAGAGCTCGCTTGCAGATGGACTTGTTACTTGACACCATTTTTCCAGACTGCGATTGTACTCTTGAACAATATCGAACTTTTTGCTACGAGTGAGCTGGAGTAGGTAAATGAATAACTCATGTCTCAACTCTTCTGTAGTGTACATCTGTTCAAGGAGGATGTTATACGCAATGCTGTCTCAAATGAAGTGGGCACGATGAGAGCAACTCACCAGATCAATGACCCTCAGGTCCGTTAAAAGTTTCTGCAGTGCAGCTAAATCACTGGATTTCTTCAAGTGCCACGGCAGCTCTTCAACGACCCTGAGAGACGGTTGCTTTTTGCTAAAGTAATCCGTTAAAAATTCGCGACTCTTTGCCTCTCCCTTGCTGTTATGCATGTATCGTTTCCATATAAAATATCTCGCAAGGGACATTGCTCAAATGGAATAGTAAGGATTCTATCATTTTGATTTGTAGCCATAAAAGTTACGCCGATACATTTCAAGGTAGCGAACAGGCTCTTTTTGCAATCTTCCGTAAGCAACTCATTATCTGTGGCCTCGGCACTATCGGTACCGTGGTTGCCGAACACGCTGCGCCTCCGTCCACCACTAGAACGAAAAAAGTTACTAGGTTAGAACAGATTCATGAAATGAATTCAACTCATGAAATGCCATAAACTTACTGCAAGTACTTTCTACTGATATCTTCGAAGTGATCCAGTATCTCAATGTAGTCTAAAAATAAAAGCAGGGAAGATTAGGAGCAAGATCACCAGTTTGGTTTGAAACAAAATAGATGCTGACTTCTTACCAACTTCGTCTATCAGCAAGGTTACCTCATCATGAGTTACACTAAACTCAACCTTTTTATTCCATTGTAGAACTCATCTCTATCGAGAGTTCCATTTCCATCGGTGTCAAAGCTTCGGAGGATATCCATCAACCGATTTTTCTTTTGCATGATGCTCTTGAGAAGCTTCAGCTTGATGGGTATGACAGTTTCTTTGGTCTGATTGTTCCACCTCTCATTTTCTTGCACGCGTGCGATGAGTTCCAATAGTTCATCTTCACGTAAACCATGTCGAGCCACAAATAACAAAGATAAAGAATGACTTAACAGGGCTCCGAGTTTCGTCACGTTGCTGGTAACATTCGGAGTTGCTTCTGGGCCGAATTCGAACACGGCCAACATGGATTCGATCAGCTTGTGGATATTACTTGTACTTAAAGACATCCATATTGTCAAGCATCGAGCTGCGTCGTGCGGCTTGTAGCCAAGGCAATTCGTCAGATGATTCAGCCCTTTCAAAACTATTGTAAGGAAGAGAGCATTCTTGGTACATTCGCGATATAGTATTTGATTCAATATCAGATCCCTGCCGCTAGTCATTGACAAGTGCTTCTCAACGATACAAGTGACCAGGTTGCTTTCAAACTCTTTCATTTAGATGGTGGGGTAACCTCTACGTTTAATCTCCTGCCAAATGCGCTGGATTTTACATTGCCTTTTTGTGGCATAGTCTGAAATCTGATGCGGATCTGCACGCGTCATTACCGATAGTATCATTCGTGCATTGACAGGAAGTTTCCATCAATGACAATTACCACCTTTCCCTTTTGCTCGATCAATCAGTCTAGGAAGAACCCACGGTAGCTTTTTGTCGGATAGATCAAGATGTTTCTTGAGCTCAAAGTGATTTATCAATGCATTGATGAGCCTTCTTAGTAGTGACAACACATCCCTGGACAATCGTGAGCATCCTATACAATGGTAATACACGAACTCTTTGTAGCCTAAACCCCTAGTTGGAAGATTCTTTGCCTCTCGTTGCCTTGTGAAGTTGGCGAGGGTTGAACTTTTTCCTACGCCAGCCGCACCCGCTACAACAAGAGGTAACACCGAATCACCTTCGGCGGTGTGATCGCAGTAAGCATGTAATTGTAATGCTAATTGTGATGTGGAGTCCTCAACGTAAACACTCGACTCTCCGTTTGTTCGTGAGTCGGCAAAGTTGTGATGAAATTGGTCTTCAACGTGACAGAAGCAGAATGATTCCATCTTCTGGGGTGGTAGATGGCGATGGATGCAAGGTTGACGGTCATAATCTTTTATTTGTATCGTATTCGAAAAATCGGGGAAAAACCGTGCAGATGAAGATTTGTTGCATTTATGTTAGAAATCGAAGGGTAGGTGAAGGAGATATTCGTGGGTGGTAGTGCGTGTTATGTATGTGCAGCGTACAGTAGTAGGGAGCCGCGAAGAATCAAAATGCAGTGGTGGGTCGACAAGACTTTTTTGAATTCTTGCCATCCTTTCGGTGCTTTGACTTTGGTTTCTTCTGGATCAAGAAGGGAAATGCAGATGAGATCAACGCAGCATCGTGCCAGATTTGTAAACAAAAAACATGCACTCACATGATCAACACGAAACATTTTGTCTTGGCGATTATATTTGCAAGGTATCTCTTCCATATGATCGTTTAAATCCATTGCTAGGATGGAAGATATTTTCTGCATCGTGTTTGGGTCCTCAACGTCAGGGGTGCTTTTCACAGGCATCTCAAGGTCAAGCTCTACAAACTCCGACATTTGATTCATACCGCGCCTCCTACATTTCAAGCACCCGTTGTCGGTCTTGATTCCTGAAATTGTCCAAGCTTCTCTTGCCTCGTCATAGATGGCACGTCCTCCGTTTTCAACGGCATCGTACAGAAGTGCATACTTCAGTACATTTGAAAAGAATGGGGTTTCAGTGCGATAATGATGTGATAGGAATCAGGGCGATGCTTACCTTGGGTGGGACAAACGAAGATATGATGAACTCTTTCAGCTTCAGCTGTTTTGTCAAGTCTCTTATTGTATCAACCGTTTCATTTTTGTCAACCAAGAACTCGCGCTCCAAGTCTTGTATCTCTGTTTTGGCCTGCTGATACTTCACCCAGAGTTTCTTCAGCTTCTTTGTCTTTGATTGAACCTCATCGGCCAGTGAGCTATACTTTTCTTCGAGGTATAACTTTTCGTCTTCCTTTTCAGCGATTTTTCTGCTCAGTACAAGTTCCTGTTCTGCCTTCAAAGCCAGCTCTTGATTCGCCCGTCGAAGCTCAGCTTCTTGCTTCTTGGCAGCGTCGGCAAACTCTCCACCCACAACTAGCTTGGCCTCCATTTCTTTGAGCTGCTGGCGAAGCTGAATCTTTTGGTTTTCAGTATCGATGCGTGCTTGTTTCTCCTCTGCCAGTTTCTTGGCGAGCTTTTCACGCTCTTCTGCCGTCTGATGATTCGCAGACTTAAGCTTTTGGAGCTCTGCATTTGTCTTTGCTCGTATCGCCTCATTTTCTTGGTTTGCTTTGGAACGTAATTCATCAATGATAGCTTCCTTTTCTTGTTCGCCCAACCTGTCACTTGCGGCTGGTGGGCTTGACGATGTTGGCATTTGAGCCAAGCGCTCCTTTAGCCGGGCAATCTGTTCTTGATACTCACGAAGCATTGCATCCTTGGGATCTTCGTTGATAACGGGCTTGTTCTTGATGTTTTTAGCGCGATTGGCATACCGCAGAGTGGACAACGATTCGTCGTAGTTATAATCTGCGGGCCCGGCATTGGCGCACATGACAGTCTTGGTATTGCCTCCTAATGAGTCTTGAAGAATTCGAGTAAGCTTGGAATCGCGGTAGGGAATGTGCTGTGACTTGCCATCGACAAGAGCCGAGATTACATTGCCCAAAGCCGACAAAGACAGGTTGATCTTGGTTGCTTCCTTGAGCCGCTCGCCAGTGGCTCCAGTTTTGGATTGCCTTTCACTCCCAGCCAAGTCAACAAGGTTCAGCTTTCCAACGCGGATATGTTCGCCTTGTTCATCGCTCGAGCAGCATTCAACCACAATGCTGAACACCGAATGAGACCGAGATGAGCCAGCATTCATTAGAGTCGCGCCAACAATGCGATTTTTCTTTCCTTTTTGAAGGACGTTATCAATCTCTTCCACAGACTTGACTACTGTAGATGTCAAATCTTTTACGTAGACTCCGCTATCCGGTGATTCTTTGAGTTCGAGGCTAATCTGTGGTTTGGACGACAACAAGTCACGGATCTCCTCATTGTAAATCTCAAAGTATGACGCCCTAACTAAATACTTGTCCTTTGATCCATTCAGAGCAATATGATCAAAGATGTGCTCGAATGTATTTGGTATGATGCCTCTGAGTTCCGATGGTTCGTTGACACCTTCCATGGTATGAGTCTGGAACTTGTAAGGTACATAGCTACAAAGAAAGAATAGTGAAACAACGAATTTGAGACTCACTTTCCCTGCTCCTGTTTGCCCATAGCAAAAGACAGTCCCATTGTAACCCTCGAGAACAGACTGCACAACCGGAGCGGCAGAAACGCCATAAATTTGGCGCTGCGAAGAGCTCTCTGAAAAGACGGCATCAAATGCAAATGTCTTTGATACTTCTCCCCCTCCTCCCTCGGGTGATGGATTTCGAATCTCTATCAGCCCTTGATTCTCGTGGGCAATAGTACAACTAGAATAACGGGATATGAGGGTGTCGTTGATTTCATGTCAGGTAAAACTGCACTTTCACTTACATCTCACGACCATCTTGCTTTTCTTTGGAATTTAGCGGCCTCACGCGAAAGACAACCTTGATTGTCTCTGAACCTTTTTGCTTACGTTGCATTGTTGAGAGTGAATACTATGTGGAATGTGGGTGAAATGGCTTCTGCAGAATGTCAAGATATGATGAACAAAGAGCAAGCGGATGCGTTGCATTGTTGAGAGTGAATACTATTGGGTGATAGCTTCTTCAGCATGTCAAGATATGATGAAAACAGAGCAAGCGGATGAGCAAAATGACTCGTGAAAATTAAAATTAAAACGTTGTCGGCAGATTGAGAGGCATTGAGAATGATGTCTCTCTCTCTAGAGACAGACACGTCATGCCTTGTGAAAATATTGGTGCATTGTTTCTTGTGTTCTTGAAAGCCAATAAATACAATAATTGGATCCTCACGAATAATCCATCAACCATTCTGCAGCTATCTTGGCTATATGCTCCGCCCGTATTTCAACTTTCTTTCTTCCATCATCAGTATCATCATCCATCATGTCATCATTGCTATCTGCTTGTGTCTGCATAACATTCGTCATTGATTCGCATTCCGCCTAAATAACAGTTGGAAGACTTAAGCAACGGAAGGATATCGTCAGAGCCCACAAATATCATGGATTCTCACCTCAATTGACGCCCGATGCCTCGCTTCGATAACGACCAACCTAATGAATTCGGACGCCATTTCCAAGGCCTCATTCGAGCTCTTGTGATTTGGGTGATGCAAAGTGATACATTGACGGATCAGGGAGGTGGGTATAGTTTCTGTAGAGGGTGCTGGTGAGGTGGAACTGCCGTTGTTCGTCATGGTTCGATTCTTGTGCGTTGGTGACAGTGGGGAGGTGGTAGGTGTGGGTGTCTAGTGTGGATTGTGGATGTGGAGCGGGGGCAAATTCCGTGGGTCTATGGTACAACCACTAAAAGTTAGATCTCTCTCTCTAGAGAGAGAGTTGGAGAGAGCTTTCTATTTTGCCACGGAACAAGCAACATCATCATTTAGCAGTTCAAATTTGGTTCACAACTATCTACACATTCAAGTGATCGACGCACTATTTGAGGTGTTGACATAAATACAAATCCTACTCAAACTAGAGGCATCCCAAGATTTCATATCTACTTATTCTGAACCCCCTCTTTACATAAAAAAGTCTAATAAAATCTTGTGATCATGGTTCTGTCAATGCATACTTCAGTCTTTCCCGACTCTTCTCGTCAAAGCCAATAAAGTCGCAGTACCCCTCAACTGAGCCATAGTCCCTGCGGATTGTTTCAAGTGTTGCTCGCATTACATGTGGAGGAGCACCCAAGAATGTTTTGGCATCCAAGCTACGTTGGCTTAATGCACCCACCATGGCCTTATGATCATTCATTTCAGCATACACATTGGCACTGAGACTGTAATCTTCGATAATCGATTCGTCTGGTGTGCCTAACAGTGCCAGTATTATCGCCGCAATCATTCCAGTGCGATCCTTTCCAGCAGTGCAGTAAAATGCCACCGGATGGCGATTCTTATCACTCACTAAATCCAACACGTACTTGATTCCAGGAGCACCAAATCTAAGTAACAACTCATTGAGCATAGGAAGTCCGCCTCCATTGATTTCGTCGAGGAACGGCTTCTTGATTTTCTATCGTGCTGTCTTTGATAGAATAGCCGTTGGCGATTTGATGATTGCACCTGCAATATCTCTCTTGCGTAACTTAGATACTGTTCCTCTGACGTACTTGAGCTCATTCATAATAGACACAAAGTGTCTTTCCTTGCGATTTTTCCTCCTAGCACTCTCCTCCAACAGTTTTGATGCCTCCAGGCAGTCAATGCATTCATCTTCCTCGCCTTCTCCCTCTTCACTGGAGCCAAACTTGTCTACAAAGCTAAACACTGCATCCAAAGTGTTCTTGCCCACTCCCCCAACAGCCTTTCGAATCTTATCACGTTTACGCTTCTTTTCCATCCTCTTCTCTTCTGGCCCCAACTCCTTCACCATTTTGCTGCGTTCATAGTACACCATATCAGTAAAGTTTCCAAACACCTCTTCCCTTTCCAATGTAGGATCATCTTTCAACTCGGTAGGACTGCGAAGATCCACAAATGTCTTGATTCCAAGTTTACCAAACAGAAGCTCCAGATCCTCAGCTGATGCATCACTGACACGACCAATACGGTATACTCTACCGGGTATGATGGGTGAATTTACAGGAGAGCATAAATCGCGTGCATTCTTGACGTGTGCGAGGGGTAGGTTGCGTTCTTGGCAAAGAGCTGCGGTGCGTTCGAAGAATTGCTGTTCTTCCGGTGTTCGTTCTGGGGTGGCAACGGCTGCAGATGCTACTTCGTTATCATCGGTCGACATTCGATGAATGAATGGTCTTTTACATGAATGAGGTGCCACAAGTGCCGTAGAGGAGGTGAAAAGTGTGGAGATGATCCACAAAAGGGATCTTTCGGACTGTGATATCATTTATTCTCACAGGTAGGAACCGAACCAATAGACAACTCTTATGCTATCTCTGCAATAAAATGGATTTTATATGCTTGCTTATCGAGCGATGTGTTCCTCCGTAATATTGCCGCAGATGTTGTCGCCCAGCATGATGTGTAGCTCGGTGGCCGCTTGTTGATGATGTCGTCCGCAAAGATCTCTGCAAAGATTCGCTGACTATCTACTGTTTAGCCACGCTCGTTACGTAAGTAGGTGTGGTACCTCTACGCTCAGAGAAAGACCTTTCACCATGGCGTCCGCAATGATGTCGCGAAGAAGGCTCTCGCGCTGCCTCTCCACGGCCATTTCATCAACACAGCAACGTCACCTATTATCAGTTGAGCGCCATTTACCCGATAGCTCAAATGGAGCCTCAATCATGAGAGATCCATCCCAACCACCACCGTCAGTCCGCATTGTTGGCAATTCCTTCGTTACACAGTTACAAACGAGACATCAATCCACTCTCAATGACAAATCGAACCATCGAGACCTTATCTTATCGCATGCACTTACTCACGTTCACTCCGAAGGATGGACTGATGACGCCATCGCCACTGGCATCTTAGAGGCAGGTTTTCCTCCGTCATACATAGGGCGTGTTTCCTCCTCTACCTCGGTATTTGGCAGTGCTGACTTGGTCGCGTTCTTTATGGACCAATGCAACAATGATTTGAAGAATGAATTGAATAGACTAAAGTCAGAAAATACTACTGACAGAGAAGACACCGCCACTCGTTTGCATCGGGCACTGCAATTTCGTCTTATGGCCGTGGTACCCTTTGTATCCTCAAAACGATGGCACGAAGGTATGGCTATTGGCGCCTTACCCCAAAATGCGTATCGTACAGCTCAGCAATTGGATGAGATGGCTCAAATGGTCTTGGAATATGCATTCAACAATAATCAGGGCATTGGGGCTGCACAGAGAGCTGCTGTTGTAGCTGCATATGCTGCGGCTGAATTGCATCTTGTGTCTGAGGGAATGAATGAAACATCACGTGGTGTTAGTGGTAGTTCAATCTCATACAGTGGGGATAGATATGCTTCAACGTGGAGCTTTTTGAAAGAAAGGTGCAACGAGGCTTCACGTATGCTTACAGATGGGAGCGGTGGGCTGTCCATCCCTGGAATCCCTTTGAACCCAACTCATGTTGTGGCTGCTTCGGCTGTGGCGTCGTCTTTGGTTGGTGCTGCGTTGAGTCTTGCAGCTCCTACTGCTGCTGCAGTTGTGGGTCAAGCTCTTCCTAAAGTCATGGAAACAATGAGTCCATTGCAAAGCTATTTTGTTCCTAATAACAGTGGTGTGGGCGATGGAACGAGGCCCAGTGATTATCAAGTGGATAATTTACCCCCTTTTGATTCAAATGAGGTTATCTTTTCAGAGGGAAGTGCCAAATCTACTTAAAAGCAGTTTTTACTTCCATACTTATGATTACCATTTTAACTGAAAGTCTGTTAGGTTTAAGTATGTTAACTTCTTTGACCTCCATGCGCGAGAAAATAAATGCATAAACTACATCATCAGACACTAAACCCTTGAATCCAGGAAATGAATCTACTCCATCCCATCCACTTCATCAAGCTTACCCAACCAAATATTAAAGTCATCCAAAAGCTGGTCCCTCTTGGACCTTAGGGATTCTTTCTTAGCAGCCCATTGATTCTTCTCTTCTTCGGTGAGTGCTCCTACTGACTTCCTTTGCTCCTGGCGGGCTTTTAGTGCCTTCCTCTTGCTCTCTTGCGCCTGCTCAATAAACTTGATCTGATTTTCTGCTGCGTCCAATCCGGATTTCAGTACAGAAATAATCCCTTGGTTTCGAGATAGATCCTCCGTCAGCTTCTCTTTTTCCACACGGCATCGCAATTGAGCTGTGCTATGGCGAGATTGCTCTGATAGCAGATAGGAAACGGATGCAACGTTCAGAACCCCAAGGGCGGCTACCAATCCAAGACCCCAAACACTTCGTTTGTTATGCAAATCTGCTATATGTTTCGAATCTGACTCTTTCTTGATGACTGCTTTGGCTTCAGATTTTTCAGCCGATGCTGCAGTAGATTTCTCCTTTTTGTCGGTGGCAGCAGGTTTGGTAGGTTGTGCTTTTTTGTTTTTGTCGGTTACTGCGGGTGCCTTCTCATGTGACTTTCCCGACCTAAACACTTCAAGCAAGCTTCCGCCACGAGATTTTGCAATTCCTGATGTAGCAGGTGCATGTTTCGGTTTGACAGTAGCGCTGGTAGCTGGTGCAGCCTTTGACGTTTTAGAACAACCAGTTGCAAATACTGCAGGTGCCTTCGAATCTACAGATACATTCAGATTTGCTGCAGATGGTGTCGATTCAGATGATTGCTCGGCTCCCACGCTGTCCTCTGGACTTGATGATCGGGGCTTTTTCCTATTCGGATCGTCCTTTGCTGGTGTATCAATCCCCCGTTTCGGCATACTGGTGTTACTTCTTCTTCTTCGGTGTGTGATTCTGTTACTATCTATGGAGCAATATGAGCGTCAACTCAAAAACATCCAAGATCCGCTTGGCGTCAATTGAAATTCTGCGTTGAAATTCAATTTGACATGCTGCCAATCTAAATACCACCGCCTACGCACCGCGGGCCGCCCACAAAACACACGACACAAAGCAAGCAAGAACAAAAATGCCTCAATAACGAAGCAAGATTCACACAAAACGCTGACGGCAGTTCACAATTTCTATTGCTTTAATCATGATGAATTCTCTCGGCACTGGTGAATACGACGCAGACTCGGATCTTCCAGCAGATCTTATGTCTATTGCTGCGGCTGGATCAGAAGATGAATATGATCTAAGAGAACACAACCATATGGACGATTTGGACAGTGAATATGGCGAGGTAGAGATAGAAGAAGACACGGACAACCCATCATTGCCACGGGGCTACTATAAACAGTATGTGCGACGCCAGAATTGCTTCTTTGGAATTTCGTTGATGCACATTGTAGCTGCCTTCGTTGCAGCGTACTTTTTGATGGATATGTCGTTTACAAGGAGTAACATCGGTATATTTGGTGACGAAGTACAAATGGAAGGGAGCTCTGGTAAGTGATGCAATGACATTTGGAAATATCCTATAATTGTAAGTATTGAATTTACATGTGATATCCAACATCTAACATCTCCCAGGTGAAGTTGGAATTGACGCATCCAACGCTGAAGTGCAAGAGATTCTTGACGAAGAAATCACAGAGCTTGAAGAGGTTGGTCACTGGGGAGAAGATGCCATGAGATCTGACCCAAACAATCATTTTCATGATTTGATTACGGATCGCAACAAAGTTGGACTTAACGGATGGACAGAAGCAAAAGCGTGGTGGGCTGAACACAAGGATGATTTGGACGAATCCAACATGTCAAAACGAGAGAAGCGCATTGCAGATAGGTTTAAGAAGAAAGAAAAGAAACAAAAAAGGAAGGAGGATAGACAGAAACGGATAGAGGACAGAAGAAAGAAGAAAGGCAAAGACAAAGATAAACACAAGGATAAAGGAAACGCACGCAATAAAGGAAAAGAAGCAGCAGCGGATGCGACAGATCTTGACTTGCTGACGGATAAGATATCCAAACATTATAATTTTACCCAAACCCACCCAAATCGTCCTGGAAAGAACAATCATCATGGTGGGCACACCAAAAAGGGTAGGGCAGGTGGTAACAAACGCAATTCCAACAATCGAGCCAAGGCTGCCAAATCTGGCGATGGTAGATGATGATGTACAATGACAATCGCACATCGTCGGTAAACTTAACACATCATGTGCAATGAGTTAAGGTGATATGCTAGTATTGAATCATGTGATTGATTTGCTCAACCAAACAGCCAAGCTTGCCATGCACCATTTTCAAAGTATTGGCGACCAGCACTTGCTGAATCTGTTATCCTCTCTACTCGCGATGCAAATAAGTTAGACTCTGCCTCCCACAATTGATGATAATTCGCTGCAACGTGGTCTTTTATTAGATTTGAAATCACCTCCTCGTCGTCCTCGCATTCCTCACAGGTATAAGCAGTGATCACAAACAATGCACCACTCCTATTGCCGGACGCAGTCTCGTTTGTCTTACCTATCATTGACAACAGTGTGGGTTTCCAGGAATCATAACCCCTGCAAAACAGAATCGGAAATGAGTAAAAGGTTATATTGTGAATGGTTCACAGATGTGAGATCTTACCATATGCCAGCATTGAATGCTACAGTCAAGTCAGCCGTTTTAGGAGAGTCGTGATATTCACATCTATGGAACTCACAAATAGCTGCCGCTAGCCCTCTTTGTGCGTAGTTGCACTGCATTTGAGACAATAGATTCATTGTCTTTCCAGCCATTGTTGTCGGCATATTCGGTCCAGAAAACTCAATGGTAAGTGCAATCCCTGCATTGTTGTTTCTTGTTGCGGTAAAGAGAGATTCTGATAACGCGCCACACTTTAAAGCAGCATCCAACCATCGAACAAATGCTCCAACCGAATTACGTACTGAATCCTCTGATGAGCATTCGACACCATCGGCACCAATAATGTGAATTGTTAAATTTCGAGTGCCTTGTGTACGTTGCTGCTGTTCTGTTGATGACCATACACTTTCGCTCAATACAGACAATTTCTTCCTAAAACAAATCAGTGGCCACAAACGATAAACTGCTTCGGATAATGTAGCACTTCTGGACATGTTATGAGCGGCACTGCGTGCCTTCGGAGTGTTTCTTCTAAAGGCAGCAAGTGGTCCCGACGGTATGATAGGGTGAGATGAGAGTTTCTGTTCTTCACTTAGAGCATTTTTCCCCCTTATTGCCTGACAAGTTGATTTGATCATTGAATCGTAGGATGCCTGAGAAGCGGTTTGGTAAGCAGCGGCAGTTGATGAGGCAGAAGAACGTTCATCCAATGCAGATGCCAATTTGGGTGCAGTTTTGCGTATTGCTTTCATTGCCTCTTTAACAGCATTGGAATTTATTGTTTTGCTTTGTTTCGTCGGATTTTGAGCATAACTTTTGTCGCTCATTCTAGCTGCTGGAAACTTTCTCGTTGCTAAAGATCCAGATGCAACCTGTTCATTCGAGACATCAGCAGTTATTTCAGCCGGTGGAAATGTTGCTTCGAATACAGGTCTGTCATCAGGTTCTTCAGCTGCGGCTGCAGTTTCTTTACAACAATCTTCCTCCCGTTCATTTGTTCCAGCTGCTGCGATCGATGCACTTGAATCATCGGGATCACATCTTTCCAATGTCACTCGATGCTCTTCATCTAATCCCCTCAAAGCCTGTTCAGCCAACGCCTCAAAGTCAACAGGCACAATCCCTTCGCTATCACTTTCACTTTCTTGATTATCGTGCGAGTCTTCATCGACTTGTGATGTGAATTCACCTGCATGAGTTTTAACCCCATTCAAACGTCTGTTTTCATTTGGCGCCAGTTGATAATACCCAGCTGCAAACATCTCTCCAAATGCAGCTTGGCTGTCATCAGAGTCACTGTCATCACCCAAGGCGAGTGCATTCATGTTAAAGTTCAATGGCGTGTATCCTTCCATCATGTAGGATACGTCCTCTTCTTGCGAGACTTCATCTTGACTGTGACCGTCCAGATCATCATGGCTTTGCTCGTTTATGTTGTGGTCCATCTGTTCAGACATGGTTGAATTTATTTTGCTTGATATATGTTACCAAATGCCTTGGTTGTGACTGGTTGCAGACCGCCTTTATCGATCCTCCAATCCGCTCCCTCCACGCCAGCAGTGACGGTGTTTGCTTCTTATATTCCTGCCTGTTGCCTGCCTCTACACCACTCTGTCTGCGCCCTGATGTTGTGGTGCCCTTTTTTGGCATCAAAGTACCTGTTTTATGCTTGAATTTTTAAGAAAGCACCGACTATTAAGAACTTGTCCCTGTGTGCAAGGAATGGCTCAAATTTTGTGTGTACATAGCCTTCATTTCTGAATACAAAGTCTGACTTTGAACGCAAATAAATTCTCAATTCTCTCCAACCAATCGGACGGTTGAGAGGATGTGTCCACAAGACGCACCAATTTTTGATGTTGTGTGATGCTAAGAACAATAATGGAGAGCGACTCTTGCTACATAAGATTGCTTCATTGGCAGTTTAGTGCATTGTTTTGTTTTCGTGGGTTTGGAGTTGCAGTCGCGCTGTCGCTTCATTTGCTTCGAACGCAAATCCATTTCATTGAATCCAAACTATTGATCATGAGGATCCTTTCCTCCCTCCTCCTCGCAACCCTCTCCACTGCCCAAGCTCAACGCCAAGTCTACGGCAAGGGCATCTTAGGCATCCATCCCATCACCGAGCGTTACCTCGCCGTTGCCGATTCCAGCATTGATGCCGTCCTCATTCTCGATGGTCAATCGGCAGGAAAGGTCGTAGGACACTTTGTTCTTCACGATCGACGCGATGACCCTGCCGATTCTGATTTGCATATTGGCAGCGGGTTGAAGATGCCCAACTGGGTCGACCCCTTGAGTCTAGCTACATGTGATGAGTGCAAGCATGTATTCTTGACTTCGTCTAATAATTTCTACAAAATTGTATTGGACCGTCCCTTGGCCGAGATGGCTGCCTCCCATGATTTCTCGAGTTTTACCACCAAGTCTACCATTTCTTCATATTGGCCTGAGGGTTGGGGGAGTGCCTTCAAGGGTGATGGCAATCTCAGGACTGTGAGTGTTGCCGAGGATGGTAGCTCTGGATATGTGAGTCATACCAAGGCGGGTGTGTTCAGCTTTGATCCCCTAAACCCCGTGGAAAGCGATGATAATGCCTGGCTTGTCATGCCTTCCTCGAGTGCGGGCATTGATGGACAAGAAATCGTTGGACTGCACCACACTGAGTCTATGAAGAATTTGGTATTGACAAGTGCAGAGTACGTTCATTTCGTGTCCATCAAGGATTCTAACGGAGATAATCCTCTTGATAAGGGACATGTCACTGCCTATCGTCTTCCCTTGGATTACCATTGCAATTACTTGTACGGAGGAAACGATATGATGTTTACAGACGCTGTCATTATCGATGATTATGCATTTGTCCTTGGGCATCCTAGTGTTGAGGGAGTGCACAATGGTGTGGCTCTCTACCGTCTTACTTGGAAGCCCGATGAAGAAGCATGGCATGAGTGTGTGCAAGTTGCAGGGTCTGGTCTTGAGAGTGCTGCATGGGTGGATGGAGATGGAAGACAGGCGCGTTTCAGTATGACACCCCATGATATTGCAATCCTTCCCAGCCGTAACACCCATACCATTGTTGTCGCTGACGCTGATAACCGTGCCGTCAGATATGTTGATGTTACCATTCCAGTTGAGGCAGATGATGACTCTATCGATGCCAAAACTGTCCGTGTGGCCTCCGTCCCTTATAACGAAGACCTCTGGTCTGTCCTCTACAAGAAGGAAGACCCTTGGACTTCGCTCACACCCGAAACTGTTATGGAATCTGATGGAAAGTCTTACTACAGAACCGGTGCTGAGGTTGTTCAATCAATGAACTTTCAAGAAGCTGAAGATGAATGCTCACGCGTAGGTATTGGACGTGTTTGCAGTGTTCCTGAAATTCGTGCTCGATTTGCAAGAGGCCAGTACCCCACCCGTGATGGAGATGATAGTTCTTCCAATACGGTTTGGACTAATGAGATGTGCTTGAGTTGTCATTTAAATGGACCTGGAGCGTGTTCTCTTGATGGTGGTAAGGATTCTTGGGGTGAGGAGTACAAGATGGTCGCCAGCTTTGTGCCCAAGCGTGGATTGATCATGTGAGTATTCCAAGATATTTGATTGCTGAGAGAAAGTGACACTGTATTAATCTCAGCTTTGTTCGCTTTCTCAGGCAATGCACAAAAGCAGAGAATGTAGTTCCAACAATGAGCATGTGTTGTGGTTTGGGAGGACCGGGAGCAACTGGAGCACAAAAAATGAGTGCTGCCCAAGCTGGTGGTATTAGTGCTGCCGTTTTGCTTCCCATCATTGCTATTGCCGTAGTCTTTGGATTGTATATGAGAAAACGAGCCAAGCCTGCCTGGTGGCCTAAGTTCCTTCGTCGTGATATGAGAGAAGAGACTGGACATGCTCCTCATCGTGAGGTTGACTTGAGGGGAAGGGATTACATCTAAGTCCAAATGCGTTAGCAAGTTAAGATATGGGGTTGATCTCTGTGATTTCTTTGTTTCGATAAGTGGCAATTCAGAAACGACACATTTAGCATGTATGATAACAACAATTAAATTAGTTCAGGGAATATTTTCAACAAGCTCGAGCCATGTTTGAGTATCATTGTGAATGAGCTGTTATAAATTGGTTCTTAGGAGTTGTCTCGTTATGGTAATATCTCTCATTTCATTCCAGTAATTGATTGTCTCAGGGCAAAAATGCTCTGCTGCTTATCCGGCGGCAACTGTGCTATTTGAGCTGGAGTCAAAGCCATAACCTGTTGCACCAATGTAGGATCCAAACCAGCTGCTGCTGGAGCTACAGGCGGAGGCATTTGAGGAGGAGGTTGCATCATTGGAGGTGGTGGAAAGCTTGGTGCTGCCGCGGCTCGTGGATCGCGAGCCGCTGCACGTGGATCTGCTGGGCGGGCTCTCGGGTCTGACGGTAAAGTTGTGACTGGTATGGCCGGTGGGGGTTGTGTTGGCGGCATTACCAATCTTGCACGTGGATCAGATGGTATGGCACTCATACCGGGTGTTGGGAGAGGAATGCTCATGGAGGATATAGGCACTGGCGTTTTGATCATGTCAAGCTGGTGATAGATGAGTTGAGCATATCAGGTGAGCGAAAATCTGTGTAATCGCATCCATCAATAAAAGTACACCAACCAATTAGTAAATCATTGAAGTAACATACCTCGCTCATGCAATATAAAATAGCCTCAGGCAACTGAGGATGCTGTGCCAACAACTTCCTAGCCTCGTCAGGATTAGAATCAGCAATCTCTTTCAATTTAGCTACCACATCATACATCTCCCCTTTATTCCAACTCCTCAATGCAGCAGCCACAGCCTTACTCCCAGGTGCACCTATAATCGGAGGAGGGACACCCGCAGCCATTGCTCCAGCAGAAGTCCCAATAGCAGCACCCGGAACAACAGCTCCCCCAACCATCAAACCCTCCTGCTTTACATCACCCTGACCCTGACTCAAATCCATCCCAAGCTGACCCGCCAGTGTTTCCAAATGACTACTATTCGAAAAGTTCACACGTATCCTCCTCCCATTGATCTCATAATCGTTCATATTGCGAATGGCACTCAAAGCAGCCTGCGGATCTTCAAATTCGATAAAGGCAAAGCCTCGTGGCTTGCCCGTTTCTAGGTCGGATACCATACGAACTTTGATGATACGCCCTAGTTCGGAGAAGGCCGTGTAGAGCTGTTCCTCTGTGGTGTTGAAGGCTAGATTTCCAACGAAGACATCGTGTTTTTGACCTGAGGCGGTTGGTGGAGCGGTGGATGTGGGGGGAGGGAAGGATGGTGGGGGTACGGATGTGTTTGGTGCCCACATGATGCAAGTGGACGAGTGCAGTGTGATAGCTTGTATCTAAAAAATGTGAAACAGCAAATGGCAGAGATCGAGAGGAGATGCTCGGGTGATGGAAGCGAAGGAGAGGAGGAAGAGCTTAGAGCTGAGCTTGAGTTTGAAACATAGAGGTATGATATATGTGTAACATACAATTTGTATAGCCTTGTTTATGAATACCTTTGAGGAAAATTGAGTTGAAAGCCTGCTCGTTCTCTTCGGCTAGGGTTCCAATGTGGAGCAGAAGGAATGCAAATCAACTTCCCTCTGACTGCACCTACAATCTACTTGATGATCAGTAATTTGAATTATCTCGCTCCGGTCCTCTGAGCTCTGAGATTTGCAGATAAATACAAGATGAAAGCGAAAGTAAACTCATCGATCGCATTGTTTCTTGCTCTGGCAATTACATTTGCTACCATCATTGGCAACATCTTCACTGCTCATCTCATGCTATCTTCATATGAGCTAGACTCTTATCACCGAATACTGCCTCAGTCATCCAATTCAAAACTGAGAAATTCGCACAATTGCAAGGACATGCAAACATTAAACTGCCCGTTAGGCAAAGAAACACCATTTGAATATCATCAAGCAATGCTATCTTCCTACCGGAATGAAGTCAACACAGATCTGTTTCGCAAGTGTGCAAATCTACCACTACCAATGACCCCCAAAGATCCAGTGGAATGTTGGCCGCGTCTCATAATCCTACCATCTCATGCAACCTCTGGAAATGAGCTATTTCAGTACCTGATGGACAGAGTTTTCACCAATTTAGACATTAGCATGTCCCAATATCACGAATGGCCGAGCAGAAAGGACCCGTTGTTCAGTATATCCAACAATCCACTTGATCTGTGGAAGGTGGCAAATGCAACAGCTTCCAATTACATATTTTCTGGAGTGTGGGGCACGCGTAATACAACTGCTGCCATTCCTTTCCTGGGGCGTCCTGCAATTTTCAAGTCTCATACATCTCAAAGTGATAATATTACGAGACGGAAAGAGGTTGCCAAGCCTTTAATTGAGACAGAGCAACAGGGTTTCTTGCACGGAGTTATTCGCATGGCAAGGAATCCGGGAGATCAGATATTGAGAAACTCCTTTAGATGGCTAAGCAAAAAGTGTTACTCGGATGGAGATGAATGCTTCTTTAAAAATGCGCATATATGTTGTGAAGATATAGGTGAGATTGAAATTACTCTGAGTTTCATATGATGGTTGCACCATACTCATATGCTTACATATTCATATATTGAATACCTATTATTCAGTTGACGATGCAAGAACATACAGAGCATTCCATTCATTTTGGGATGAAATTGGCCTCCGCTCTCCTGAAATCATTGTCCATTACGAGGATATCACGTCCAAAGATAAAGTCTCGAGAGCCATACAGTCTGTAATGCATTTCTTGGACGGTGTATCACCGGTAGAGAATTATCTGAACTCTAACAATGTTGAAATGGTGGAGCATGTGAGAGATGTTATTCGGGAACTGAAGTATGAACAGGGGACTCTGGTAGCACAAATCTGTGGTAAAGAGGTGGCAAAAATGGTGCATGATGCTACAAAGGAGTACTCTGTTCCGTTGGGTTATGTGTTCAATGAAAATACTGGAGTTTGGAGTTTGAAATATGATTAGAAAAATTAATGGTCAAGTCCTTAGTTTGAATTGCTGGGATAAGTGAAAGTACCATAACTATCGTAGGATTTTACCCCAATTGTCCATTTAATTTCTTTCCACCGAGCACGTGAAGATGCAAATGCATCACCTCCTGCCCTCCATCAGGACCGTCATTGATGACAATCCGTGCTCCATCACCAAAACCTAGCGTTTCATCTTTGGCTATTTCACCGGCGGCAACAAGCAACCTTCCGAGGATGTTTGTATGTTCGGGAGTTGCACGGTTGATTCGAGTCAATCCATTACGATCTTTGGGTATCACTAGAATGTGGGCTGGTGCCATTGGATTGATATCTTTGAAAGCCAAGATGTGGTCATCTTCTTTGACAACTGATGCAGGGATCTCTCCAGCAATAATTTTGTCGAATATGGTAGCAGGATCTGTATCTTTGAGACCAGCAAGCCAAATCGAATCCCAACGGTGATTTGTTTCTTCCCATGAGTTCACTAGTACATCCATAATTTCATCATGAACCTTGGCAAACACTGCATCTTGTGCACGAACATCATTAAAGTACTTAGAAAGCTTCATGGGTAGAGCAGGAGTGTATCCAAACTTGGGAAGCATGTAGTTTGCAAATACTAATGTTGGAAAGAGGGTGGCATCGGCCAATGACACTTCACTTCCGCACAAGTAGATACCATCTCCATCAGCCATGAAACCCTCGATTGTCTCCAAATTCTTCTTGAATGCATTAAGAGCACTCTTGCGGTCGGCATAATCTCCCAGAGGGAAGCGAGAAGAAGGTTTGTACTAAACAATAGGATTACATAAAAATTGTGATGCCAATGTTGAGAATCGTAGATTTTGGAACATGTCAACAGGTTGCAGATTTATTCTTACCAAACAACCTTGGATAGTAGTGAGGTATACATCATGCCAGCGAGCAATTTGGTTTGATCTAGGATTATCTGGCAAAAACGATGGACCGGTATCAGAGAATTCAGATAGGAGATAACGAGCAATCGTATCACTCTCTGAGATGTGTTTCATCCCTGATTCGTGCTCTTTCTGGATGGACAAGCAAGGCATCAATCCATTTGGGCTCAGAGCAAGGTACTCTGAAGATTTTAATCCGCCTAACGTCATAGGTGAGACGATTTCTACTTGTTCATTGGAAATGCGCTTCTTAAACAGGATGATGCGACAACGTGCACCATTGTTGCTAACTGGCATATCAAAAAGGATGTGCTCTGATTTGCTGATGGACTCCGACATATCCAATGTAGTAGACATCGTAGTTGCAAACTGTCTTTTCAGTGTCGTTGAAGGTAATGTAAATCCAGTTGCAAACCCGAATGATATGAACAAGAAGAGAAGTAATTCGCTGGCAATTTTTACTGAAACTGGCATGCTGGTCGGTCAGGATGAACCAACAAGGCAGGGACACTTGGCTGGCGGTTTACTTGCGTGAGCTTGAGGTTGGTTTGGTTTGATGTCTTGATTTGTTGAGTGTTGAGTTGTTGAGATGGATGTCGGATGACGGTTAGGGAATGGGCTCATACTCCATGGTGGTGCTTGCCGAATTATAAAGTTGGGCCCCGAAAAAAGGAAGGAAAAGAGGC